>JAYRCB010000419.1:345976-454234 GCA_036026315.1 Trachelus stipa | reverse complement strand
AGAGAGAGAGAGAGAGAGAGAGAGAGAGAGAGAGAGAGAGAGAGAGAGAGAGAGAGAGAGAGAGAGAGAGAGAGCTGTTCCAGGAGTTTCGCATGCACCAGCTAAACCAAAGGAGAACGCTGACTAATTGGTCGCCTTCCTCACGACTCGACGACCACGATCGAGAGCCGCCTCTTCGTGATTCGACTGCCAACGGTGCTCCTCGTTCGGTTCGCCAGGACTTTCTTGGCGAACCAGGCAGCAACGTTCAATTGCTACCTTTCTATGTGATCCTCGCGCGAGATCCCACGGACTGCCGGGATCTTCTTCTCTTAGGAGCCTACGTTCTATGGGCACGCCATCTGCATACGCCTGGCGCAGATTGCGCGGCGCAGATAGTGCGGATCTCTAACTTATAGATTCCGAGGTAACAACGAGTCGGCCTATTCTTTGCATGCTGGGAGGATCGTTACCGCTAAGCAGCACCCGAGGGTATGCAGGGTATTGCACCATGAACTGTGTAGTAACGCGTTCGGCCATTCGCTCATCCATTACGGATGTCCCGTAATATTATAGCTTCCTCATTAGTACATGCAAATAAGACGGCAAAGTCTGATGATGATTACGGTCAGACTTCGTATTGATCTCGGCCACTTGGTCTTTTATGATCTAATAGAAAATTTAAGTTTTATTCGATGTATACATTAAATACTAAGATTGGTATTCAAGAATTTTTTACTATTTTTTTTAGAGATTTATGATTATTGTAATATCAAGGGATCGAAGAGTCAAAATCAAATAGGCCTATTAGGATCTTTTTAACTATAAAAGAGATTGGGGGTATGACATATTATTTCATGGTAACATGTTGAACCGTATGTAACGTATCTAAGTGGACGACTTACAGTCAGATATAGACAATTGAAAACTCTGCGAATCGCGCGACATAACCATGAAAGCATGTAAATGGGACATTAAGGATCCGAACGACAAAGGTGGTTTTATTAATTTTACTTGCATCCTCGGTCAAGGGTAAAAGGATCCAATACAATTTTCCTTTGAGAGTGGAAACATGTAATTTATCAAACTACCCTTAACGACGCACAGAACTTTTTGTCGAATTGAGTTTCAGGAAATTAGTATGTGTAATGAGATAAATCACGTTTATGTCCAAAACAGCTCTGAGCTTTGGGAATATGCTAAACTATCAGCTCCAACCTATTTCCATTGCGTATAGGCCATCGTAACGTACCCCCATATGATTATGCGGCGTGCGTTACTGTCAGTAAAAAGAAAACGAAGAAAAAAAAAACTTAAATTTATACCCCAGTAATTTTGTGGTCTTTTTAAAGAAAATTATGGTTGACCGAAACAGAAAACTCCAAATTACCCTATTAAATGAACATATAGGCTTACTAGTTGCAAACAATAGAGGATTCTTGCTGTCACATAAATCAACCAATCAACAAGGCAGTTCCCAGTTATTCCTAGCTCCTAAAATCGACCGACTTCCGAACGGTAGTCGTATTTCGTGAGAACAATGGAATCGATGGGTAATAGCCTTAAAGATGAGACTCGAAACAGATACTATAAACCAGCTGAAATAAATTTCCAAAGAAACTAATAAATTAATATATAAATATTTTTCATCGACCTCGAGTCTCACTCGTTACTACAGCACCCGTTACTATATAATAATACGCGTTCTGTTCCCTTGTATAACAACAATACATTATTGTATGATATTATTCCAGCAAGAAATAAAAACCAGTGCAATAGATCGTTGTGGTAGTGTCTTTACAAATAGCGCAGCTTTTACCTGACGATATGGTTCTGCAATATTCCATAGTACACCCTGGAAAATTGCACGTTCCTATCGGTAATACAAACAAAGACCAACACGTACTACAGTAGCATCGCGAGTAAAAGCCTGTATGAGTGTATTAATCTCTTTCTCCAATATCAATACGTTATCGAAACCTCTCAGGACCCATGGTGAGTTGTATCATCTACGTACGATATATTATCAAGCAGCGCTTGAAGATTAGTTTGCGGCCATTGAATGAACTAACGAAATGACATCGAAATACCATTTCCATCGGTTAGCGATAGTATACAGAAGTGGGGTCCGTTGCGAGCGGCGATTTTGTTTTGAAATAAATGACCAGTGAAACCGGATAGGGTAGTGTCTCGTATCAATTTCTATAGCTACGCAGGTATATATATATTTGTATACGTGATATAGATTAAGCGGGTGATCAATATTTTCCCAAAGAACTCTTCCACCCTCAGGATGAGTGGATGGTAAATCATTCTGGAAACGTGCGGCATCCCCAACTGTTTGAAAAGCATCAACTCCTGGATTCGTATAGTATAGGGATCTCCTATTCCCCTTAGCCAGTATCGTTCACCACCCTTAGGTATCCAGCCTTCATCCTATGGGTCCATTTAACTCTGTAGGTTCACCTCGAGCTTATGGATGTATATAAACTGTACACTATACCTAGTAGACCTAAATCATTTTCATGTTTACACGTCGCTCCGCGTAGTTAGATATATCCTTTCGTTGGATTTCCGAGGATATTTTAGCTCCTCTTGAACGTTGAAAACGAGGTAAATAAGTTTCTGCTTTAAAGATGACTATGAAATTCCGACTCTTCTATGTAAGAGATTGTATATACGTATACACGTACGTGTGACAGCGATATTTATCTGCTGGTATATGCATATATACAAAATATGAGAAATGAAAAAAAAATGAGAAATATATATACACGTATAATATACAATACATGTAATACCGTAAGAGTGTAGAAACTTCGTAATTCGTATCTCACTTGCTTGTACTTTATCTCTAGAAATTTCAAATAAAGTAAGATGGATATCGTATGAGATTGACAATCCGTTATTTAGCGGCGATATCTATACTCCAACAAAGCCGAATACTTATATCCTTCATATATGCGGGTTTCCCGTCTCGTACGATCATTAGACAGAATTCCCGCGTGCCACCCAACATGAAAATATACCTTAAATACTTAGATTATGATTAGCGTTTGTGTATGGAATCGTAAACACAAGCTTTGATGAGGCGCCTTGCTGCTTTTTATGAATGGAAATTTAAACCCTCAGAAGCTATTTTTGAAACATGAGAAAGTTTTACCTACATGACCATTTATACGAGTGATCTTGGTACTAATAATTTTCTATAGAATTTACAGCGTTATCACTTATAAAAATTATTGCTCATTGAGAATTTCATTTTTCACATGAGAGATCTTTATGCTATGGAGATCTGATATAGTTATATCTAATCTTAAATTACGCTACGCGTTATCATTCAGTATTCTAATCAAGAGATCAACACTCCTGCTATCGCCGGAAGTTCCTCGTAAAATTCTACTAAACCAGAAACGAGCCTATTTTTCAGCAGTCGCGTTTAAGAACCCTGCCAGCAGCAACGTGAGAAAGAGTCTGTTGAATAATTCTGGGATATTATTTTACCATACCGACGTTTTTTAACCTCCGTTCTCGCAGCTGTTGCCAAACAGCTGTAATGGCAATGATCGAAAGAACCTTCCATTAACTCCCTCACAGGAAAACGTAGTACACTGAGTTTTTGGGCTACACTCCAAGCGTTGAATTTTATTCATTTTCCTCTCTTTTTACCCTGTAACCCTTTTTTTTACTTTTTCTCGCCCAAAGGTTCTTCCTCAACGAGGGTTACCAGATACCACGTGTTTACGTAATTCCGTATACCTTTCTCATCGTGGGATAATTTTTCGCTCGTGCCACGACCGCACGCGATTTTAAGTTACACCGTTCTTAAATCGACCACCACACTCATTTGCATGCCATCGTTATTCATATTATACAGATAATATAGACGAACCAAATGATTATCTGATAGTGAAAAAAAAAACGATTTAACTAAAAAAAGAACAGCTTCCACACGAAATTGGGGTAAATGCGAATTTACGTTTTATTTAAATATCTCTTTATATTTCCCATAACATCATTTATCTACTTGAGAAAATATATACATAATTGTACGTACTCCTGTCACGAAGCTGCGTACATGACTAAGGTATTCGATAAGGTTTTCTTGAGGTTTTTTCTTGATATTGATTATCCCATCAGTCAAGAATTTGTGTAAAGTTAAAATGAAAACCACTGATCGTAAATAATCCTTGGTGAATTCTATCGCTATGAAATCACACGACAGCCAGCAACCCTTGAAAAAACATTGGATTATCAACATATAAATACATAATTAGATAGCCGTGTTAATACTCATGGTTTCCGGATGGAAGCCGCGTCTGTGTTCAGCTTCTTGCCGACGTTTCGCAAATGTTTCAGTCTGCATCATCAGGGCTAGGGGGCTCCGATACTGAAGCTCCCTGTTGTCAGGAAGTCTTGATATACCTATGATCGTTCGTGCGGATCAGTGTTTCAGCCAATCGTAAGTTGTTTAGTTGATCAGCTGATCAATTAAAAAACCGGGAGACGGTGTGCCAAATGGGGTTGATCCGCACGAGCGATCATAGGTATATCAAGACTTCCTGACAACAGGGAGCCTCAGTATCGGAGCCCCCTAGCCCTGATGATGCAGACTGAAACGTTTGCGAAACGTCGGCAAGAAGCTGAACACAGACGCGGCTTCCATCCGGGAACCATGAGTATTAATGATAATATTGGCCGCGAAAGCCTAAAATCTCAGATAGCCGTGTTATTATTCTAAGTGACTAGGAAGGTCAAATCTCATTCTAATAAAACGTTGTCTCTTCTCTTGGAATATCGAAGCGGATAGGTATCGGATCCTTGATGTCTCGGCAGGAGGGCCCATCTTTCCAAGAAAGACGCTCAGGGCGCTATCGTCACTGGCATGAACCCGTTCCTGGTCATCAATCATCATAAGGCAATCGATCTGACGCGATTGGTCCGGCGCGATAGAAGCAGAAAGAAAAAGAAAGAGGATCGTTGAAATAAAAAAAGAAATGCTAGAAGAAGCCAAGAGCGATAAAGGAGGATAGTGTCGGGGTAAGATTCGGCTTGTAATTGTTGGGTAATTATGACAGCCGTCTAGTGACACGAGGACTCGTCTGTGTGGAAAGACGAGAACGACGCTGTGGGAGCAGGTTAGGTAGCCTACTATCCATTGCTCAACTCCTGCTGAGTGCTTTTATCGTCAAGTCACAGGGTATAATGTATGCATCGTTCATATAGACTCAGTCGTGTTAAATTGTCGTAGAGTTGGCAGTATTGACGTCGCTGAGTTTTCATCCTTGTGGACGTGACTTAAACGTTCTGACTTGGTACGATCGATCAGTTTAGAATCTCAATCGGGAAAGATGTGGATGGCACTTGAGACACTTAATGCTTACGCAAAGTCCTCTTCATACATTCGTTCTATATTTGAAGCCAATGGAACGTAATTACGTAATCCTTCAGATTTTTGGAGGTTAGGGGAATTAAGTTAAGCTCCTATCTTCGTGACGAGAGGAATAAATCTATTATGTTTCGTCACGCTCTCGGCGTCTCTTGGACTGATCGCAGAGACTTTTAACGGAACAGATCGAATTGTTGATTAATCTAGTTTTTTAGCGGTACGAATCGATCGAGCGAAAATTTTCTTATCGGTTAAACTCTGTTGGTTCGGTTTATAGTAACTTTCGATAAGGAGTGACTCGAAACATTTTAATTTTTCTACCTATATTTTTTCCCTAGAAACTTTTTTTATTTTCCTTTTTTTGTTATAAATCATTGCCCCGGCGGTACTCACTCGCCATATGTTGCCAAGAGCGCAGCATCGCTAGTTCCTATCCTCGATGGATATATTAGATACAGATATAGAGTAGCACGGTAGCGTCTGCATCGATTTTGGATAAAAGTAAATAACCGACGGCATCTTGAGGGAGGTTTCGGGTGGTTGAGGAAGGTATGAGAAGGTTGAGGGTGGTTCGGCGTAGTTGAGGGCAGAAGCGTAACGGTGAAGGGTGGAGGGTAAAGTTGATATCAGGAACGGAGAAGGTTGAAGGTGGAAGGTGGAAGGTCCCCCGGCACCTATACGAAGCACTCTGACTCTATGGCCTATTTGCGAGATGGCATGGGGCAGCTGACATTCTAGAATTTATTCTCTTCTTCGCAACTCTCTTCTCTCCTCGTCGTGTCCCACCCAGCGAAATTACAGCGCGCTCACTCGAGCCTCGAGAACCCTTGATTTGGATTCGCCAAGGGTGCTTACTTTCATGGCTATTTATACGACACCCCTTGGCGTCGCGACGGCACCAAACTCAGATATTAGCGTACGCTAAGTAGATATTTAGCAAAAATCTGAAAGTCCTAAGTCGATGAAGTATTTCCTGATTCGAATTGGTCCCAAGTCGATGCGCGCCCCGGAAGTGCGACTGACGTCGCTAAGAATGAAAAAAAGGAAGTTACGAAAAAAATAAGAGAAACAATTTGGTTAATCAATTCAGCGAGGCATAAATACGTATGTAGCTATCACTAAAACGTAGCTACTGTCATCTCGGTAAATAATGTATTTGAGAGACGGTACTGTTATCTCGTGAGTTATGGTGGAAATTTTTCAAAAGTGTAAGAAAACGTTGCCCCGGGCTTCCGGCCTCGTGTTATGTTACTTTATGTGCCACTGGCTCACCGCTGAATGCAAAGCGCGGCTTTTCCCTTATCTTCTCTTCTCGACTGGCGCACGAGGACTTGGCGCAAAAACGAAGAGTCCTTCAGGATTCAAGGTAGCGGCGATAGGGACGGCAGGGCGACTATCGTTACGGCGCTAATGGAAATGAGCCTTGTCATTGACCCCGTGCTTTTTAGTAAAAACTTTTTTTTACGTGCTGCTTTAGTAAAATGGTTTATTCTACCTACTATTGCAATTCGTGTGTGTACGTATTATTATACTGAACGTATAATTGAATCATTTATCTGGTATCTGTGAATGTAATTGCTACATTTGTTAGTTACACTGACATTGAGTGTAGGAATTCAAAATAGACTGAATATTATTGATTTGATTGAAATTTTTTTTTATATAGTCTCAACTTACACAGAACTCCGTCAAGTAATTGATAATAAATTTGGGAATTTCGTATTCCCATCATAAATATATAATACCGCCCTTTGGCTTTCCTGAATACATGACGTTCAGTCAGTCAGTGCTTTTCGTCACGTACATTAATTTATTTAATGGATACGTCTGCCATACCTCGTTGTAGAAAATATCGATTGACGAACGTTACTTTTTATTTATCGAATATACGCTATAATATAGAATATGGTATGGTGCAATGACGATGACCGTAAGTAAATATCATTTTATGGAATACGTCAATAAGTACCGTTACGCAAATCGATCATCAACCAAAAAAGTAATAGCCATATATTTGATCATTTTATGATCTATAAAATTAACCAGGATAATAATAAAATTGAGTAGTGAATGCCTGAAGTACATTTTCTTCGACAGAATCGGACTTACGTACATGTGCCCGTAGACAAAAAACCGAACAAACATTGTCATTAAGGATTACGTCACGATCTGTAAAAAGTAATAAAAATTGTAGTTAAAAGTGACAAGTCACTCTTCTATTTTCCATAATTCTGTTCCCTGAAATATCAAAGTTAATACAAAATCTCATATTCTGTACTTTGTACTCTAGGGAAATTAACAATGCGATTAGTATTCATTGAAATGCCCTTAATCCAGTACCTTTTGATCGTAGAAACCGCGTGTCAAGTCCACAGACTGATTCGTGAATGATTAATTTAAATTGAATAACTTGGCACAATGAAACCACCAAAATGTTTCGACCCGACGTGCTTGCGGCTTCTATAATGTACTTTAATTTCCAGCAAACTGTCACAATTCCATTTTCTGCTACAGTATAATAAAGCGACGTCGTTTTCCTGAAACCAATTTCAGACAGTTTGCGAGACAATTTACTATGGATTTCGTACAGTGAGGAAAAGTCGTGGAGCACGAGAAGAAAAGCAAGAACCGATTTATCTATAAAAGATGTTGGGTAAGAAGTGTCCAGGAACAGTGAGAAAATATTTTCTGACGCCTTCTCCTTACTTACCATTATTGTGACGTTGTAGGGGTACTCGAAGAATGAGATACAATCCAAGTAGTCCCGTAAAGATATATCATCCACAAGGAGTCAGGATTATTATCCAATAAACACGGAGCTATTTAATAAATAAAATCATCAGACATCTTATGGTAAAACACATAATTTCTTGAATACTCATCCTCTACCATCTCATACCAATAACGTGTCCGTCCAAACAGACTACGTATAAAACGATTAAACCTGGGAACATGATGCCAAAGAAAAGCCACGAAAGAACGTTATTTTAAAAGACGAACGTACCGTTATGGAACACAAATCGTGGAAGTATTTTATAAACCGATCATACTTTGCACTTGGTGCGGTTCAGTGCGTTTGCGTGCATTTACGTGGTATTTATATCCACCATTAACGTGGACCATGACCCCAAGCAGGAATGGGTACATATAGTACTCATACCTCTTTATTGGTCGGGAAGTCGAGTAGGCTGCAGATCCAGGCGAAAGAGAAGAACGAAGTAGAGACGAAGAATAAGCTGTGTACATATACACATACACATATGTATGTAGAGAGAGAGAGAGAGAGGGGGGGAGAGGTATGATAAGGAAAAGGTGAGAGACAGAAAGTCACAGTAGTAAACACAACGCCCAGGAGTGTAGAAGCTGCTGAAAAGATTACATAGACGAAAGAGGAAGAGAGATGCTGGAGAAGAAGAGGATCCAGGAGAACCTGGACGCCGGAGGCCTCCGCTCAGCTCGCCTGGTATTCGGAGCGTGTCTGATTGTCTCCTCTTCTAGCATCCTCCAACGGCCCTTTGCTGGAGCCAGTTCACACAGCAGACAGAGGGACAGGAGGACAGAAGGACAGAGGGTCGGGACGCTACAGGCTGAGATTGCACTGCACTTCAGACTTCAGACGCTACAGCGCTAGAATGTCTGGCGAAGAGCATTTTAGCTTTTCGCTAATAACGAGTGTGTAGCCACGAATATAATAATTGCACAGCATTGCCGTCTTCTTATCTCTCAGGATTCATACGTGTATGGAAGTCATCTATACTCTGGTTGACTTGCTTGATTATCCTGACGCTCGTCTTCGAGTACCTCACTTCCTGCCGTCTATTGACGGCCTTGGGATTTGACCTAGCGCATATTGCTGATACGTTAACTCACAAATAGCTTTACGGAAGAGGCTTTTGGATACTGATGGATAACTGATCCCTCGTGATGTATATCGAGGTCTCAAGACGGACGGTATACTCGGGAAAATAAGACGTGGGACGCACTCCGAAACGTTTCCACTCGAATTTCCTAATCTGGAAATGGTAGCAGAAAAATGGAGTATTGGATACGTCGATGTAGAGCAGGATTGTCAGTGCTGGTACGGTACTGTTTTAGCTCCATGGATTTATGGTTAGGGTGATGTATGGTGATCTTTAGGAACGAGTGCCATTGGTTCTGAGAATGCCTAATTAAGGGCTAAAAATACTCCGAGTACAAAGCCTTGGTCCAGGGACACAGGGGACCGCTCCAATGCTGCTGAGGTGGGTGCGAGCAACGAGAGAACGAAAAGTCTGGCCGGTATCGCTGCGGAGATCAGCAAGGCATTGTAAGAGTTGTAAATAAATCCTTAATGATCCCCCAACTAATTATACGAGTCCAGGAGACACTGGATATATCTTATAACCGGCACATGGATCTACGGCCAATTAGTAATTAATAACGACGTAGGGCGACGACTTGCTTGTCGTCTTGATTGTATTTAATTTTTGTAGATTGGAAGAAATAATAAAGTTGCCTAATTTCATCCTCAGAAGTACATACATTGCATCGCATGATTATACTTTTACGTTTTAACACGAGAATGTTCCTATGGCTGTCGAACGGTTTAATTGAATATCCGCCTTTATATTTTCTAACAATCATTTAATCCTCTTGTACATGGATTTTCGAATCATCCGCGTAATTCGGAGATGATTTTTTCTCTCTCCCCCCCCCCTCCCCTTCCCCCGTCTCTTTTAATTCGCCACTGTATTGACGGGGGCATGCCATCCATCAGTTTTAATACGTTTATCGCCCGTAAACAACTTGGGTATTCAATTATTCCAACCCCCAGATTTACAGCGTCATCATCCAATATTCATGCCGAAAATTGGAACAGCTATAAATTTTACATAATTCGAAAACAAGAGCAGGGCCATGCTGTAGAAAAACGACCTGCGGCGGGCAGCGGGCGAAACAAGCGCAAAAGCGTTGCCCACCGGCCTTAAACATATTCATAACATGGGCATAACACACAGTATGTAACATCAATGCGCCTATCAAATAACCGTAAAAAGATAATGGCCTGATAATACGACGGAGCCTACACTACGTATGATAGTGACTTATTCGCCGTGCCGATAATAAATTTCACTGTCGGCGCACGATCACTTTCCGTATTCCCTTTGTGCGTTCACTTCTCCTTTACAATTATTTCCAATAGCCCGTCGCCGAAAGATACGGCACCACGCCATGAAAAATTATTAACCCCATTAATTTTTTCGATCCCCCTTATCCACCTCGGTATACCTATAACCCCGTGTCGCGTATTGAATTAACTGAGAAAAAATAACAGAACCACCATTCGTCAGTCATTTTTTATGTTTTATATAATTTTTTTATGTTACAGGTAAGCTGTCCCATTGATTCCAGACTTTTGGAACTCCAGGAACTTTTGAGAGAAAAACAAATATTATTTACCCATTAAAGGTAATTAATATACGCGTATCATGTCTCGTGTGAATATTAATTAGAAGTTTAATCGACTTATAATATCGCAAGTTCTTAAGAATCTATGCTACCCGTAGTTCCTTTCTAAACAATTACACTAGTCTTACGGAGTGTTTACACGAAATTACTTAGGAAGTTCCTAGGGAGTGTGACAGGTACATTTTCAGAGCTCTATAGTATAGTTACACTAAGAAGTACACGGAGAAAACCAGGTAAGTCAATAAAAGAGAAGACACCTGACTCGAACCTCGTTCCAAGGTAAGAATATACACTCGAGTCAGAGTGTCTTAGTCATTTTCTAATCTTAAGAGTAGCCCAAACTCCCTTCGAGGACGCACTCATTCGTTCGGCAGTCACGAATGCACTGACGTAATCAAGCATCCAATCACGCAGGTGAGTACAAGAAGTCCGTTCATATTTTCGAAAACTCGTAAAACCAAGCAGCTCCTCAACCTCTTGGCCTGCATCGGTGAGATTATCCTCCATTATGTAAATATAGCTCGACGCGTGTGAGCACATGTGTTGCGCTGGTATTCCTCATACTGTATCTAAAACATGAACCACGTGTCGAGATGAACTTGCTAGGCGCCTCCTGCTACTATACCTATCACGATTCACTCTACGATGCGGAGATATAACCTAAGGTATAGGTATCTACATGCACGTTGCACGTCATCGATGCCTTCCTGACAGTTTCAATATTATTTTTCCCCATCCGTGTGATCCGACTAGTTTCAGATTTACAGTAGATCGAAATGCAAACCAATGTGCATATTAAATAATATGATATTGAATCACGTATTTTAGAAATTTTCTATACACGAGGAAAACTCGAATTTCTTATTGCTCGATTACCAATCGTAGTTTGCTGTGACCGATTCATCATTTTTACTGTTGATTCTTTTTTTTGTTTTTATCTTTATTGATTCGTGACGTAAAAATATTCGATAGTATTACTCTGTGTGTTTCATTAGGCTAGACCAGCACACGTATTTTGGACGTAACAGACGATCAACAGCAGTGCAAGTTGCGTTGAAGAGTAGTGCCAATAAAGGATGTAGGAAAGAAAATATTATGGAGACAGAATAAAGCACGTATAGAAAGGAAAAAGAGATAAATAAAAAAATCTTGTGAAATGGACCCTTCTCCGTCCATTTCTTGCTTGACGAAATTCGGAGCAGGTTACACGTAAGGAACTACGTTCGGCACCGGAAGCGAACCACGTTAACCGTCGATCAGCGCCCAAAGTGTTCCCGACAGAAGTGATTAGAAGTTACTGGGTGACTCTAAGTGCACCCATACACCAAGTGGAGAAGCACGATCGATCTGATAATATTCGTTCACGCAGATAGAAAAAATAATTGTGAAATTGTTAGGAAGGCATGAATGACGTATACAAATTTATTTTTCGATATAAACAGTATTACCAACCTATCTACGTAATACTAAACATAAGTATAAGAATTTCCCATTGTCGATTCTATCTCTGTAATTATAACTCAAAATGATAAGCAGCAAAATAATAAGGTAGAATTATCAAGACTTAAATCGCGTTCTGCGTTTTTGAGCTAATAATCATAGTCAATTTTTAATTGGACAATAAGTAATAATTAGCCAGAGTTAATCAAGTAATGTTAACGCGAAATCTACGTGCAAGCCTACTAACGCGTAAAGCAGCGTAAATAAACTAGTTTCGGTTATCTCGAATCCCCTCTTCAATTTCGCATATAAACTATTTGCGCAACCCTCAAAATTACTGCATAAGCATTATAAGCGTTACGCGCAAACCGGTTTAAACTTTAAACTAGACCGCGTGCAGATTGCGAATAACTGCTTCAGCGGAATAATGCATCTACCTTTAGATAATGGCGCTCCGGTACGTAAGTCTAGTACGTAACGTAATATAACCTATTCGTACATATACCTGTATATACCGTATGACTGGTATAGTCGCGATAGATGTATAACGTAGTCGCATCTATTTCGCTCGAAAGGACACGACATTGGGAATGAGAGGAATAGGAGAGTCTACATTGCTCCAGGGGTTCGCTATATACATATGTACGTTTATATATTCAGTAACGAGTGGAGCAACAGTACGTGAATGCATATAGTATACTGTGTATGTGTATTAATAGTTATATGTATGCCTTTACATATATAGTCATGTCTAAAGGATCCTTTACGAAAGTCCATGATGATTAGTATAATATATGTATATTACATGGTACAGCATATAATATATCCAGTCGAGAAGGCTTCTGCGTTCGGGAATGTTCGGATGCATTCGAGTTCTTAAGGGAAGTTCCTATACCTGTATATATAGGCATAGTCAGCGTCTGCTACGAGGTTTCACGTATCTACGTGCTGCTTCGGGACATGGGAATATGTGATATGCCAGACAGCTAGCAAGCCGAAGAAGAGTGTCCGGGCGTGCCAGGACAATACTGGCGGAACGCTTTGAATCCGGTCTTGCCAACCTTGCGAGAATGTAGGTACCCACTTTGCCGAAACTTCAGGTGCCTATCGCCTCTTGAGATCCCTTGAGAATGTGAGAGAGTGAGAGAGCGAGAGGGTTGACGACGGTGGTGGGGCATGAAAGCAGGGGAACGAGAGAGGCAATGTAGATACGTCGTCAGTGGGATATGACGTGTAGTGTAGAAGATTGTATATCGCACTTTGAATCTCCACAAGGGCGGAAATCGAGTTTTCCAAATTTACTTAAAGAACGCTCTTAGATGCCAACGACGCTTTTATATACCTGCACGTGGATTTCTACTTTCGTCCTTGACTCTCGTGTTTTGCTGGTTGCCGTCGTCTCAATGGATTCTCTTTTCGAATTGAAGAAAGAAAAAAAAAGTTCGTAGAGAATATGCCAGAAAGGTTCGGTATTTTTCATACTTGAAAATGGGTGAAGTATGTACTTTGTAGATAATACTTTTGACTTTATCAAATTTTCCAGGAAGTATGTATATATATAATCATGTACAAAGTATAGTTTGAGGACCCAGGCGATTAAGGGGCATTCAAAATGACAAGCTAATGTTTTTTTTTTCTAGCTAATACCTTGAGATACCACAGCACAGTTTTTTCTTTTTCTTGGAAATATTCAATTTTCTATACTTGGTGGGTGGGGGGGGATTCACTGACGAGTGAATTCTTTTTGATATTCTGTCAGCTTTTAAATCTTGCCTCAAGTACTTTCTGATCTTTAAGGTAATTCGAATCTTTTTTTATAATATACTAATATGTTATGTAACTCAATCCCGATATCGAGTAAAAGTTTCAATATTGTCAATTTTTTAAATTCATTCTTCTAATACTCCCCCGGAAACCTTCAATCGTATCCGCTCGTCTCGTCGTTAAATATTTGATCAATTGGGTAAAAAATGAGAAAACCAGATACATGCCTATTCTTTCGAACGCCTCGTCCTTGTTAGTGCGAACGTAGCTGAATAAGCTGCGAGCGTCTTAAAAAATCAATAGGAAAAGTACGTGATTGCGATAGGACCCTTAAAAAATATAAAAGAAGAGAGAGTGAGAGAGAGAGAGAGAATTTGTATCCTCATAAAACAAACATCAGTAAAACCTCTTTCCAATTCCTTGCCCGTGTCTCTCTCGACGTCCTTACACTGGTGCGAATTATTGGCTGTGAGGGCGAGGCCGAAGTAGACGGAAAGCCGAGTTATCATCTGCAAGCACCGAATACAAAATGAGCCTGGATCATAATTTCGTCGGGTTTAACAAGATTCCCAGCGTTGAATTATGTTTTCGTAGCGGTATTTTATTCCAGCAATGATTAATCATGCAGCACGATGCATGCTTGCCTGCGGGCGCCACCGAAAAACCGAACGATATACGCCGTTTCGCAAAAGAAAAGAAAAGTAAAAGTCAAAAGAGAATTAAAGAAAAATTTATGCTAAAACAAAATCGTGAAATCACTTTATTATACTCTGAGCGTAGAAATATTTTTTTTTTATTATTTCAAGAAAAATCACAAAGAGAAGGACCATTCCTTTTTTCGTGTACTTTTTGGGTACATAATGCAAGGGAGCCGAGGGTTATTGGACGTCCTGCAGTGTCCGTCGCGATACTATTAATGTCCCTCGTTTCCTTCCAGCTTTCTTTCATTTCTGGTCCTTTCTCACCCACCCCACCTCCCACCCATCCTCCTTTCGACCTTTTTCCAAGGGATGATAAAGTCTTCCTGTCATCGTGAGCCTCGGCTCCTCCTGGCCCCCGGCGGGCCTTGATTGTTTTAAGCTACGCTTATTTATAAGCGTGATTATCGAACGAGTGAAATTCTGGACCCCGTATAATTACCCTGCGGGAAGGTGGGAACGATGGTCCGGTATCAACTGGGACGACAGACGCCATATTGAAACCGGCACCGAAACTGGCACTCGCACTTGGAGGATGCTCCCTTAGCGCTTGTCCGGGACAAATGGACGCATTTAGGGACATGCTTGCCCTGTCAAGGGGACGCATGTCGTCGATATCTCATATTTTGACAACTACACACACGCACCGGAGCATCCTTGCTTTATCATGCGACAAAAAGTACGCGGTGTCCGCAAGCAAGTGGACCTAGACATTTTTCGAACATTACATAATGACGCCATATGCACGCAGCACAAACCATCGCGATTACGAAATTGCATTGCGCGCATTGTATTATTCATGTGGTTTTGTGCGTTCCTTCTGCTTTTTACTTTATTCTCCTTGTTGCTTCTGATATTGTATGTTCTGTATACTATACGTATATTGACGCAATGATACGTACCAAGTATGATCTTACGGATGTTGTAATCGACCACCTATGCTAAAACAGTGGTAGGATTTATATACAAAACAAAACGAAATTGTCTTCTTTGCACATTTATATTAAAAACTATTTAATTTCATCATGTAGCTTATGTGAAAAATTGAATGGAAATAAAAGTTAAAATTCTATATTAAAGGTTTCTTGAAATAGTGCAGAGAAGCTGAGCTTCCGTAAGTTCCTATCAAATGTGTAAAGTGTTCCTCGCGAAGCGATAGGAGAGGTCAAAAATATATTTGTTACTGTCAAGTCAAAAATCAATCACAGTTATTTATTCGTACTCTGTAACGTTATATATATAAAAAATTATCTCACTTTTTTTCGGAGTTTTTAAAACATTTAAAAAAACTATTGAGGAAGATTTATATTTATTTCATCTTTTAATTCTTTTGACGTCTATTCAGTCGTATCGATTTACCTTGGCATGGGAAGAGCTCACTTTTTTCAGTCTGATGGTTCGGCCAGAAGGCATTGTTCGTGACCATTGACACTTGGAAGGGATACGTTACGGGTCATATAGAATCCTGCAAGTGTTTTTTTATTTTTCCAGAATCCAGAGGAGCAAAAGTAATTTTTCATTTCCCTGCCGTGTTCATTCTATTAACAGCACGAGCAGCTATCAATTGCAAACCGAAAAACAAAATAGCCGAAAACGTCCGCTGTAATTGGACGTATTCGTCCATAAAAATAGCTGTTTCATTTTATAGGCAATTAATTTAACGGAGAACGCGAGCGTACTCGCAGAACGATGCACGCGGAATGCTTTACTAGTATACAGAATGCAATGTCGAATTTTGCGGACGCGTCCGAAAGTCCAGGATCACATGCGCCAACGTGACGAGAGTATAAACGTTATTGAAGTACGGTCACCATCACGGTCGCAAAGGATACAAGTTGAAAATATAAGGCTGATAGTGCTGATACGTTTAGTACAGTACAAATGTTTCCGTAAAAAAAAAGTCAAAAATTTGAAAGACCCAACCACAGCAAGTATACAGTTTACATACCTTCAGACAGATCAGTATTTTTTTTCGTTCGGAGATAAAAATGTCTTTTCTGAGGAATAAAAATTCTTTATTTAATTACTCCCAACAGAACGGACATGATTTAATTTAAAGTAAATTTATACAAAAGACACCCTGTAGACGAAGGGTTATTTAAGGTGCCATAAATGAGACCCCAGCAACCTCATCCGATGGTTGGTACCATCTTCGTTCGGCCAATAAACAATATTGTAGGTAACCAACGGTCACACACACCTTTTTTTTTAATTATTTTTATGTCCTTTTAATTCAAATCCAGGCAGCCGTAAATATGCGATAACGAATCTATGCCCACTGAATCATGACCCCAGGCAATATTCCGCAGTCCATCCGTTTCATCTGCACTATCCGTTCTTTCATATACGAAACGTCACAAACAGTGATCTATAACCGATCGAAGCTTTTATTAGAACACCCTATAGATACAAACGTACATCAACGGAAACTATATAAATTGAAATACGTGCAATGATTTTCGACTTAAATTTCTATCGAGGCAAAAATCAATATGCTAATTCGATATATCGGTCGTCGCTTTATTAATAGTTTCGTTGAATTCTGTACGATCTGAAACCAAAAAACTGCGTGTCTTGTTCACTGCTGAATTATCGTCCACCTTTCTACTTAGGGAACGAGATGAAAATTTACATTTACGCTGAACAAGCTATTGCATTTTTTACGAGCATATTTGCACGAACTTCACGTATGTATGTACTTGCGTGACGTTATAGCCCGATTCTAAAGAGAATTCACTTTACCATGTTCGTCCAGCCAATGTAATCGAATGAAAAATGTTTATCGATCATTTTATTACCAAATCGTAAACGTGTGTGGTCGCAACAAAAGAATTTTAATTAACTTGTCGCATATATTACGTAAGTCATCAGTTTGTTATACCGTGTCGAAATTTACCTCATTTGCTCAACGTACTTACACATATCACCGATCTAACGCGATATATCTCTTTGTCACTCTTATCATTCACTTTAACACATTTCACCTTGGGCAAAGTCTATTCAGTTAGATTGAAGCAAGAAAAATAACGTTTCTAGTGTCCACTTCCAAAAAAGAATAAATACCATACATAGTAGACTTATATGTTACTCGTATATCCTAGTAAGAATGACAAGGGTGCAAGATGATCTTGATAAGATCGGATCGAGTAGTAATGCTTCTGCCACAATGTATCTCACGCCGTGTTAGAAGGCAAGTATATTTCACGGAAGAAAAATAGAGAATTTGTCAAGTTTCTTAGAAACGAATGTACCTGTTCACGTAACTTCGAACAATGTCTCTATGGTATGCATTTATGGTACTTGCAATGTACTTGAAGTCATCCTTAGGTATAATATACGTCCTCTATATACATGCACCAGTATTCCATGTTGAATATAGAATTTAAAAAAAATTGCGACAAAACACTCCGGTTCATGGGTAATAAGAGGTTAATAAAATTCCCATATGTTGCTCGCTGGGTAGACAATTTATTCGCAGTAAAGAGGCTAAGTAATGGCTGGGTTCACGAACTTGCTTACATGAGTTGAACAGGCGTAAAAATGTGCAGGCGAAATATTAAGTATTTACGATTAAGCGCCACGACATTCGGACGGAAAACCATAACCGATTTTGATGTAGTCAGTGAGGCAAGGATTCACGGAGATTTTCAGATCACTTTTTTTAGCCTTTAATTGGGGAAGCGATTGGTCTTGGCGTGAAGACGCCACCCGTTATGGGAATCCCGTTAAGAGTGATGATCTCTTTCGGCATAGGACACGTCGCTAGGCCGAACTGTGAAGATTCGATTAAGCCAGAGCGAGCTGGTTATTGGCGTGACGTGTTAGAAGGAAAAGTTTTAAAAAAAAGGTAAATAAAGGAAACGAAGAAAACACGTCTCTCCGGTTCATGACAGTGCAAGTCTCGTGCGTCGCGACGCGTAGCGTCTTTATAATTTTTAAAAGAGACGTCACGACGTCTCTGTATAAATTTGTCCATGGTTTATTCGAGCCTAAGGCGCTAGTGCAGGCATGTGTAGAGTCTAACGTGACAGCTAGCCCGGCACCCTGGCCCATTCCGCATGGCAACCATTTAGTCACAAAATTCGTGCGATTTACATCGGAGTCTCTACATAAATTATTCGGGGAATAAGCCAGTCTTAGCAAGCCATGCCAGAGGAGTAATTACAAATTAACCACTCGTTAAATCTCGGTAATTTATTAATTATGATTCGTGGAAGTGAGCACGTTCCCGTTTGTATAAAGATGTCTTTATGCTGACGGGACCGGTGGTAGGTGGATGCGCCGGTGGCCTGCGGTCGTAATTAAAAACGTTTACGGTCATTTAAATCAAGGTTTCCTTCAGTTCCAAAAATGCCCTAAGGAAACTATGAAAAAAAGGACAATGTAAAACATATTTGCTATAATACAATTTAAAGTCTATGTCCAGTACTCACTCTTCCTGCTCTAGCTATTAGTTATAGTAACAAAAATTGAAATAACCATAATAGGATTTCTTTCGAGCTTATTAAATCTCTTATTACATTTTTATTCGTGATCGTCCAAATAAGCTTTGCCAGAGTCTATAAAAGCCATTGGATCCCATAAGCAATCATACGGGATGATATACACACGGGAACAATGCAGTAGCATTGAGCCTGAGGGGCTGAAATAATTCAAAGATGGCGCACGTATAATACCTTGGCACGAGTCTGAGCTCGTATTTCATTATAACGTAGGAGGAGCCTATAAAACTGACCTGGTCGAAATTGACGAAATTGACTCATGCCCTGTAGTAGCCGATCGAGGGAAGCAGCCCGGCACGGCAGGGTCGTGTAGCACGAACTGGCGATACCACAGGTATGCAAATTGCATTAATACATCCCATAAACGGCCAGCAAATTGCTTTACTATTAATTTCGGTTCGCTGCCCTTGTTAGATACAGGCCGGCAAGTCTGTCTACGATGCTAGAGGTGAAATTTGTCGATTTGCGTAGATACTGCAAATGAGAAGCATTCCGATGACACGTAAGCATGATCATTTACCAAACAGAGGTCTATACTTTGTAGATGGAGCCACAAGCATTCGATATGTAACATATGCTTACAAGTCTTGAATCAAACGATTCTCTGCTTAGAGTATATACCTAGAGTGCAGTGATCTGTGTTGTGACCCGAGATGAGTCAGGATCACATTCCAGAGGATTATACCTATGTAGGTACACAGTTCCTCTTCTGGGATACATTTCCGTAAAAAATAAAGTGGGGATAGAATGTTTCTATGGAACGTAAGGCTAATGGCCGTACTGTACAAGTAAGATGGTAGGTGACTTGTCAACGTCAAGGAGAATCGATCGATCGATCATGGGAAGATAGGAATTATCGATCGGTGATCGGTGCCTCCGGTGCGTCTAGTCCCTAAACTGTTTACCGAGCGTATAGCTGATAATCTGGATTAAGTGGATGAACGCTGTTCCTGGGAGAATGTTCAGCGTTATTAACGTCATTCATCACGGATCATTAAACACATAAGCTTCACTTCATCGCAGTTGTATCGTCGCTGTAACTCGGTGGGGCGCGTAGTTTAATTATCCTTCTCTCTGTCTGTCTGTCTGGTTGTCTGGTTCTCTGGTTGTGAAGCTGGAGAGCGAAAGTCAGTGGTTGGCAAGGGGCTCTAGAAAGGGGTGGTACGAAGGGCGAGAGCGTGAGGGGTGAAAGCAGAATGAGGAATATCAAGAGGGAGGAGGGTTGGCGCTGCGAAGGGCAGCAACAAGTGGGCGCCCACCAAGTCTCTCTACAACCCCTGGAACTGCGTGACAGCCACTGAGAGAGCAGGTGCACGACCTTTGACCCCCCTACCGGAAGTGAGTACTAAGGTTAAATCCTATCACAACCCCATCTATGACGTGTCATGAGGATCCAAAGGAAAGCAGAATACCAGGATTTTCAGAGCGCCTGTATCTAGCACAGTTGGCAATTCGAAAGGGAGCCAATTCTGAATCGAGGATTTGTCCTACTTTGACTTTCATCGAAACGACGGATTTCGCGATGGGATACTCCTTTCGACAGGAAGTGACAGTAAATAGAGAGAAGAACGTGCTTTTCGGCTTTTCTTGGATTTTCTCAAGGGTCTTTCATCTATACCTTTCCTTTCTTGGCTCCAGATAATCCTGCAGGGTGATGAGGTCTCGTCAAAACTCATGGTGACCCTTGACACTGACGACGTTTTGTATCCATGTAATACATAGGGTTCGCGTTGAGAATATATTCACGTATGGAGACGTGTATGATTTTTTTTATTGATGTAGAAACGTGATCATAAGCTGGGCCAAAATTTAATCATTATTATTTATTTCAAAATCCTGACTCACGGTATAGAATAATCCAAGTCTTTTTATATTTTTGTAACACAAAGTGAGATCGGTCCAGCTAGATAAAATATATTTCACAGGAGACATGGGATGCTGTATCTAACGAAGACATTCCAAACCGAATAATCCCCTATAAAATAAACCTCGAAGCGCAGATGCTTTTGACGGGGTGAACATGCTTAGGAAACAGGTGGCCTCAGCCGAGGAGACTTTTCTAAGTATTTAGTTACTTTTATGGGAAATAACGTCGCTTTTAATTAATTGAGAGAATTCCATCACGATATGAAAAAAAATAGTATTTTTATGAAGGTAGATAAGGTACAATGAAAAATTCAATGAGTATTAAATTTTAATCGTGATCTGTCATCGTATTGACTTACTGAGTAGATATCAAGTAATTGTTCATTTCTATCTGGACATTAGTCGTTCCAAATCGGGATTTAATTCCCAAGTAATATACAATAACTCATACGTCGGTTTGGTCATTTTCATTTCCTAATAGCGAAGTGCATAGTTCACACGTGACAGTCTTTGTTATATCACGAATGACAGTAACATCCCTGGGACTGACAATCAGTGAAATACGTAAAATAGCATATAGAATTTCCAGTCTAGATTGACCGCAATAACGAGACAAGTGCAATATGATTATATGTATATAATAGTTGCATGACAAATGGGTTACGTAATTAAGTGTACCAGCCAAATATAACTAGACGAAATAAGGGATGGCATTTAATAAATCTTTTACGTAGAAAAATAAATTGATTTTTTTTTAATTGGTCTATTTGCCATTGGAAATTATTACACAGGCACTGTAAAGAGTCTTTGCAATTCTAACAATTCCATAAAGCAGTAACTTAACCACCAACCAATTAAGACCCTTCAACTGACCCTTCCAAGTCTTTTAATTAACAGCATTCTCATTTGCATTAGGAATTACTCAATACCAAGGATCGAATCGCTCCCCAGTTCCTCTACAGGTTACGCCTAGTACCTTGCATAGTCCTGTCGTTAATTACTTAATTACCTATTTGTATTCGTTCAGCCACGCAACTATGGTAGCTTCTACCAGTTAAGGCAAATAAATATACACGAGAACCACATGCCATCGGAACCGGATTTAATTAATAAATCCTATGGTAGACTATATATATATATACACACACACACACGTTACCCGTATATACAGTATATACTCGATTCGGTAACACTTTCTGTCCTATTTTCATATATTCGTTTGTAGATAGAAAAAAGAGGGATTTAGTTATAGGTAGATAAAAAGAGAATTGAATTTGATTTTCCATACATTTTTTAAAATAAATGTTCACACTTGGCGTCCCAGGATCTATTTCGATTAAGCTTGTTTCGATTTAACTAGACTCATCGATAAAAAAATCTCGCTATGACCTTAAGTCTCACGGGTCTACAGACTCGTTTCCCGGAGCTTATTTTATTGAGGTTCAAATCACGGAAAGAGGTGTTATCCACTGAATAATATAAGCTCGTTTCAAACCTGTTGGTTTCTTCCTATTAACTGGTAATTAACGATATATAAATTCAGTTCGAAGCACACGCAACCCAGAGCGAGGACGATCATAAAGCCAACATGCCGCTTAAATTGCCGAAGGCGATGTCGACATTACAACAAATTGAAAATACAAAGGCAGCTGCTACCTCCTATGCACGCTTACCTATTCTCCACTCATAGTGGAGTCTCAGAAAACTCATACATGATATTGAAACGTTTCAGCCATTTTTATTCCGTTCTATTATATACGGTAGTTCCTAAAAAGAGAAGTTTATTACGCTTTTCTATCATGATATTATTCTCTTTAGATGACGTTCTGCTTCACAAAGTAGATCACAGAGGGCAGCACGCTATTTGCTGTATACTTCAATCTCCCTATTTGGACCGTATAAAAATTTAAACTTCAAAATTATTTGACAGGAAATATTCGTACATTTTTTGTAACTTTTCTAAAAATGTTTAGGGGATGAAAAATGCTGAACTAGCAACTGATATTTCGTATCAATGTCTAACGAGGATATACATGAACAGTGGTAGTTGATTCCCTGAGATTATACTTGAAATATTTATCTCTCAAAGGATTCAAAGTCATTGAACCCATAGAGTTGAAACTGGCTGATGCAGCCTTACCTGAGATCCATAGAAGTTTATCCTGTCGAACAATTTTCACAGGAAAGCTTCCTTCCATACAGAAGAGGGATGAAAGTGCACAACGTGATCGACCGACAATTCCCATAAGTATTACCTAAAGGATCATGTATACATGTATATATATATACACACACATGTAATACATAGGTGGAAGTTTGCTTCGCGTGCAATGGCATTATTTTATTATCGTCGCCCTTTTCCCACCTACTCTTATCACCAGATCTTTTTATGTGAAGAAACCGGATATGATCTTTGTTCGGCGCTGTACGATTAAATCTCAAGTTCTCGTGTTCAATATAAAATTACGTTCTATCGCACGTGTAACTATTATCTTCGAATTTTCACCTAATTTATTTTATTGTCCTTGAATTTCTTCCGCTCGTAGGAAAAATCGAGAATTCCTTTACGAGCAAATCATTAATCGGATGCGGAAGTATACATGAATCATACCTGAACTACTCTGATCAATCCATATCGATTGATGAAATATAGATATGCATATTGGCTGTGGATAAATCTAAAGAAAGTCACTGTACCTTTTTCTTGCTTTCTTTGTTCCTCTTTCCTCTTGGTCGAATATACTTTCAAAAAGAAATGGACTCGGGAGATGGAGAATTCTTTAATGGTTTCAGGAGGAAGCAGATGCGACGCAGAGGAGACTTTGAGGAGATACGTAAGACGTACGTCAAGTATTTGTCTAGGTCAGTCCTTTGTCTTGGACCGCCTCTAGAATGTTTACCGGGGGACACAAACTTGTTTGTCGGGTTTGTGTGAAAAAAAGAGAGCTGGAGGGTCAAAGAAAAAAATAAATATCCATCTTCTCTTGCCTGAGAATCACGGATTATTTGAAAACAATGTCTCATAATATTTTAAGCAAACTAACCCAGACGCGGCGGTCATTTCAGACGTGAAGGTTGCGATTAAACCCATGTTGGATGAACGTGACGTTAAGTGTGAGACAAATGAGGATTTGTATAACTTCTTAAAGCTAAGACGATATACAACAGGAATGCTCATAGGTTTTTCGGTAGACGAATAATATTATATAGTGGAGATTATCTCTAAATTAGAAAAAAAAAAGAAAATTATAATTTCGAGTATTAATGATAGTATGACTGTAATAAAGCTATCTTAACAGTTCTAGTGTAAACTGTAAAATGCACATGTGAAAAGTTAACGTGCGGTGACACTGGACCTGATTATCATGAAAACGAGCATTCGCACTTGAGCGACAACGTTCGAGCGATAATAATTTTATGATTTCAATAATTAATGAAAACCTCGATAAAAAACGGCTAAGATAAAATGAGTTTCCCAATAGCAAGTTACAAATTACCACAAACATTAAAACTGTAAATTTTTTCTCATTGAAGTTTATCATTGCAAAAATTTATTGCAATTATCGACTGACGTTATACATGTAGTATACCTTATAAAAATATATAATAAAATATATTTTTATCCAATTTCCTAACCTTTGTCGGCATACCTTCTTCGGTGTCCTAAGAAAAGTCAGGACGGTTACCCGTCATTATCCCTATGTTTAAGAGGTTGATTATGATTAGTATATACCCGGACACAGTAATTACAAATTCCTGAGCAAATGGCAAAAACTTTAGTGCTTTGTGGATCCTGAATAACGAAAAGTTTAAATGATTCGAGCAACGTTAAGGTTGTGTATACATTTTCTAATGACCTAGCAGCCGTTAAAACTCGACTGGCTAACATGGCCATTTCCTCTAGGGAGACTCGCTTTCCGGTGCCAGCACGAAAAGCGCATAACGACGGGTTTCCGTAATTCGTGCAACCACCAAGAATAATTAAATCGAGAAGGTGAATGTAGAACGAGCCAAGGTAAAAGCCCGGAACGGAAATGAAACTCGACCTAAAGATTTTACGTATTTTTCTTGTTGATTGTGAACCATCGACAAAAAATTGAAAATCAACAACAAACCTATATAATATCCAGGATCCGTGCCTCACGGACCATCCTCGAACAATAAAAGGATCTACCGCGTGATTTCTCGAAGGATATAAGGACTTGGGTCGTAGCAGGGATGTAAGGGAAAGCATCAACGTTTCTTGAAAACGTAGAGAACGGCGGTTGGCTGGCTTTGTCAGGATTGGCAATCACAATGGAAGGGCTTACAATCGGGACATTCTTTGGTTGCTGGGTGGAAACTCCGTGAAGTGTCACAACGTCGCGCAAGTATGAATGCTGCTAGCGGCGCGAAAGGAACCTTCTGAACCGAGATACACCCTTGTAGCATTATTATTATTGTCAGCCTTATTAGCATTATGGATTCACAGAGAAATATTATCTCAGGTATCGTGAGCTGTAAACCGTAACCAGTTTCTGGTAGCTATGGGTTTAAGTAGGTAGGCCAAAGGCAGTACCGGATAGACCCTGAAGGACGCAGGTGTCCTATTCAAACCCGATGAAATACATTCGTGACTTTGCGCCACAACCCCAACGTACACTAGGAGTTATATAATTTTTTTTATTTTGATTAATTTCCTCCGGCTATATTGGCTTTATCGGTTCGATCGATCCGATCGATCTCACGAAAGATAATATGTTGGTAATTTTATATAGGAGGGGCAGAAATAGATGGAAGACTAATTGATGAAATAAAGTCAAATATTGATTCGTCGCTACGGATACACTATAGGTATATTTAGAGAATGAGATTCATTAATCGTAAAATTTAAGAAGGTAATTCCTAAATTGACAGTTATCGTTATAATTATTTCCTGGGAGACAGTGGCGGCGGTAACGAAAATAAGCTGTATATTCTGTGAGGTTAATCTCGGTATATCCGGCGGTAGCTGTATTTATCTGGAAATGGCTGAAACGAAGGAACGAAGAAGGAAGGAAGGAACGTCCCACGGAATCGGACAATTTAGGGACGGAAATCGTCGATTACCGCTCGAGGATTAGTGGTTTCGTCTCAGGCCAGATCTCTCGGAGATTCTGCCGCTACGTTTTAGTTGGGCCAATCACTCTTAAGCATCCCTTGGGAGTCCTCTCGAGTGTAAACAACCCTTCCTTGGCTGCGTGAAGATTCAAGACGCATCCTGGAAAGAAAAAGGGGACGGACGTCTTTTCCTTCTAGGCTTTTCACCATCTTTTACATTGGCCCCCAGTGGTAACGGTGCTACCACCACAGAGAATCAAATGATTCCTGCGATAGGTCCTTCGACCCAACTTTCCCGAACTCAACCTCCGTTCTGGTTTTTTTCGACATTCTGTTACAGAATTACGTGACATTTCGCTCGAACTTATCATCGGATGTCTACGATTTCATTATGATTTCGTGAAAAACATGTAAGGCTTCATAGGTATACACACCACATGACGTAATCCAGTATAGGAGAGAAATTAAATGAGAATTAACTTCCTGACTATACTGGTGTGTACGATACTTTATGCATCCAGTATACATAAAAGTGCATAGGTTTTCCAGGCACTATGCAGATATGATGAATGTACGTTACAGCTGTTACAATACTGAATATGCACCGCCACCGTCGAGTAAAAGAGGCAGTAGTATAGTGGGTAGGTGGCATTAAAGGAGTTTTTGCGGCGAGGCCAAGTGTGCTAAACGACGAAGAGAATGTGTTTCCACGGTGGACGACGAAAAAGATTTTGCTTTGCATAAAAGGAAATTACCTGCTCTCGGTCGCGCCTCTCGCGAAACGCGTCGTCATTTCGCGAAACGGCACGAGAGACATTAGAGAAACGGCGCTTCTCGAATATGGCACCACATCGGCGACATACGTGTTTCATGTGTGCGCACCTGCGTATTTTCCTAATCAGAAACATCTAAATAAACGAAGAACCTTTAAATTTTCAAGCACGTTATAGGATTGCCTTATCCGGGACAGCGGAAGTATTTTATCGGATTCTATTAAAGTATTTAGCACAAATTACCTGATGCTGAAGGAAGCACGGGAACTAATCCGTAAAATTGAAGTTGACTTTCTCGCTGATTTCGTACTTGAATTTAGCGTTCGATATATTGACGAAAAACACAGGCAAGGTTTCCTTTTGGGCGTAAGATAATCTTGTGCGTCATCGATAATGTATATACTGGGTGTTCGATAATTATTGAAAAATATAAATATAACAAATAACCGTACTCTTGTAATTTTGCAATTTAATTAGACATTATAATAAGGAATCGATAAACTTATAATAATTCTCTTTATTTTTATTTTTATGAAATATACCATCTGCCTAGTTATATTGGGAAAAAAGTGCGACTCTGCCTCCGTAACTTCTAGTTCGTAAAGCTATGATCGAGCTCGGGGGCACATCAGTGCTGCTGCCAGCTATTAGTGCCGAACATTAGCTTCTGAAGTAGTCCGCTTATATGAACGTTGCAAACTAGCTGTAGGAGCTGAAATCTTTTATCTGATAACTCGAAAGTATTTTTCCACGTAGTTTTGCGCTTTGTTATAGCAGCAAACATCCATTCGATTCAACGATATAGCTACCATGGCAACACGTATTACTCATGCAATAATCTTCATAGCTGCCATAAGTAATATGCGTGTAGCTGTCATTTGTTCGGTTGCACGAGCCAGTTCGTTTTCTCGGTGTGCTCATTATTCTTGAACGACATTAGAGCCTGCAGTTTGTATTCAGAAATTCGAACCGACTACCACGTTTAAGAATCTTATACATTTATCTTCCGTTTACCTCCATCTAGTATAAATGTCATTCAGGTATTATGCGCTTTTAATATAAAAGCTGCAGTTAGTTTTATTTATCGATATAGGTGTACCCGCATATGTATATGAGGGTCCCAACGTCTTCCAAGAGATTACAACAATGGCCGAAGTAGATCTTGAAGATGGAAAGTGACACAGAGGAGACCTGAACTCAGCAGGGGAATGTTTCTTCGATTTTGAACGAGGTCCCGGTATGCAAGGGAGTCCCTGTCACTAGCCCGACCCTGTCCACCCTCTTTCCACACTCGAATATTTTTCATTCAGGACGGTCAATCCTCAAGCTAGAAGATTTCTTCAGATGCTAAGGTCTAATTGAAGAGCTTCGACTGGAGAACCTGTCACTTCCAAATCCTGTGTCACATGGAAAGGACTTTTCGTGCTAAAGGAATGGAATGACGTCGGTACAATAACGATGTCAGTCCCAAGCAGGTCCTTAGTACAGCAGACGACAGCTGATCGTGAGAAATCTTCAGTTATAACGATCTACAATAAATAGTCGATTGGCTATGAGATTATGCAAGAAATTGGCATTATCTTAATTTCGATTGACGTAACGGATGGTCTTGTTGGGGATTGAGATATTTTTATCGTTCAATGGAATTTATTAGGTATCTGAAAACGACTTAAGAAAAACGACGTAATAAGAGAGCTCTAACAGTACGCTCTGCGCTCTTGGTCTTGTCCCATTGAAAATCGATCTTTCCCTCGCGAGCAACAAAACTTACCAAACGCTTTCGATTCGACCACATTGGTAGGACAGAAAGCTAGTTTGCTGAGCTGGCTGAACTGGGATAGCTCGAGAGCATGCGGTCATGACTCAGCATGCGGTCCTTGCGTTGTCCTGTCGTATTTCTGACCTGAGTTTACACACTCGTATCGAAAACGTCAGCCACGTTACCAGTATCTCAAATTTGAGGTTTAGGAAATCTATAAGAAGCCGGATAGATCCTATTATTGGCGGTTCGTCGAATAGTATAAAGAGAAATCCACACGAATCCTGTGTAATAGACGTGGGCTATATTCGGTGGTGGATTTTTATGAGTTTCGTGAACCCTATTAGAAAATCGGAGCATCTGTTCGGCAAGCAATCAATCGAAAAGAGATACGAATCGAATCGTGTCGTACGACACAGGCAATTTGCTGAGCTGGTCTCTGGGCCTCTTAAGAACGTGCACTGTCATGACTCACTGTGAACGGGGCCCCGTAACGCTTATGCCTTCCGCCCAAGTTTACTCTCTAACCACGATCAGCCGGTTCACTCCACTTTGAGAAGATTCCCAAGGGATCGGCTATCCGTTGTAGATTTCGAGATCTCTTCGAGTTTTCTGATCTTCCGGTTGTACTTGTATATTACCTTGCGTTTTGTAAGGCCCTAGGTTGCAAGGCGTGGGCCGGATTTGAGCTGCGCGACAACCAGTGCCAAACAGGATTCTTCTTGCGGGGCGACGTGGAATGCTGGCATTTCTGCGTTCGATCAGGACCTTTTCCTGGCCATTCTTAAATTCACGGTAAACATGTCACGATGAGGCCCTTCCATGGATGGTATATGGACCCATATAGGTAGGTACTCGGCCGCCGTCGGGAGGCCCGAACGATCCACTCTCCAGCTCCGGAGACAGGAATGCTGGTGTCACTGCGTTTGACCACCGCTACGTAGCTATGCTACATTCCGGTGTGGTACAGTGACTCTCAATTTCATTGTATATCTTATACGAATCTTAAGGGCCGTTCTCTCTCCAGCCAGGAATGTAGCTACTCTCTACCATATGCATCCATATAACTCTGGATACCTATATATACATGTTGTTCGATATAGACCGTGTTCTCAGGACTGGAAACTTCTCGCGGAAGGTTCGCCAATATTTTTCTTCGTGTCGAACGTTATCGATAGTATCCCGAGGCAGAATGGCGTTTTCCAATGGAGCTTCGTCTTTCCGATGACAATGAGCGTCCTAGGGTTTCAATATTTGGGCCCCAAGTTCCATTGACCGTTCACTGCACTTAGCACCCATTCCTGAATCTCTTACAAGGCGAGATCCATTGTGTCGAGCATTTCTTTGTGGCCTGATTCGGGCTCTTTCTCAATTTTATAAAGAAGCCACCCTCTTCGTTATATTATGGCGCTGATAGAAAATGGAAATTTAATACACAACGAGCTTCTGACATCTCCATGGAATTGACGATAACAATGAGGATTTATATCAGCGTGAGAAATATTCGATGGACTCTCGCCCTTTCTCACTTAAAAAATTGTGGATTCACCCCTCGAAAATTACTCATGAGAGACAACGCCTATCGCTTCGACATTGTATCATGTATTTTCATGAACCAACTTCAGTCGTCGGTTAATGTACAAGGACTGGGGAGAGACACTTTAGATTTTCATTGTTAATACAGATCGAAGTCAATTCCATGATTTTTCTTCAATGTTAAATTTTTCGAAAGATCATTCATCAGAGTGGTCGTGTATGTACTCAGAGTGGATCGTTCAACGATGACTCCTTGAATGGAGCTAATGGCCGGCAAGGCCGTTGCACAACTTTCAACTAGATGTTAATTTAACCTGGGTTACGGGAACAACCGTGCGGCATAGGTCACAGCCGTGTATACATGATCGGACAAAGTTTCACCTCGCTACGAATATATATTTAGTATAGCTTTTCGAGTGAAACTACATGTGTCTGTAGACATACTAAACTACCAATTAGAACTTTACACACGTGCTAGTCGTTTGCATAGGGCAAATTATAATGAAAATCAAAATGAGCTCTTGTTAAATAAGATGTATTATTAGTATCAATAACAATAACTATTAATTTAGCCCAAATTGACATTCTCAAGTTCCTCTGTATTTACACTTTATTACATCTTGTACACTCACTTCGCTACCTCCTCTTACACCCCATCGATCAAAAGTATTCAAAGTCCTGTAATTGGTGAATGGCATAGATGGTATTATAATTCCCCTCATTGTCCTATTGTGACGGTCATGCCATAATGTCGAATTGATATTCCGTTACGAAGTTTAATTCACTGTGACTGACGGGCGGCAATATTCCTCCGTTTACAGCTGTTCAATAATAATTGAAAACGGTTGAATTTTTTATCATCTAAAGATGTATATTACGAACGTAAATTTTCCACCAACGAATATTGCTCCATCATCATTAGCACTAAGTGCGTGGACAGTATGTATACTTTACTTGGTAAAATGGTGATGATACGTGTGGCATTAATGTTAGTAGGCTCGTGTTTGTCCAGTCGTAACGGATTATAAATAAAATTTTCGTTCCATGGAAAAGTACCAACGTTGCACTGGTAGTAATACAATTCTAGAGCGTTCGTGGGATAAAGGGATGATCGTATATTTCTTTGGCGTATGCATGCAAGGATATAACGTGCAGTGTAAACAATCGCTAGTAAAATTCAATAGTTTACCGGCCGCGAGAGCCGCCAAGTAATTATAACGGCGCTCGATCGTCCGAGCGATGCCAGAGGAATCCTGGCCAATTCGTAGCATTACGTTGCTGAAGGAATTAGGAGTTTGCGAGCCGCAAACCCTGCGGCGTCGCGGTGGCGGTCCCACGATGAATCCGGCCTTGGCTCGTAATGGCCGTTGCAGTTGCACCTGCGGCTTCGGCAAGAGATTCGCTTTATCACGATTACGAGACCCCGTCTTTTTATCGCCGGCATTTAGAAACGTATTTCCAAGGTCCAGGACTCGACGCTGCCGTCGCTTCATGAGAACTCGTAAAAGTGACGGCGTGAGAATTTTTTATTGCAACCGCAAGCGAAAGAGGGTCCTGGACATGGATGATAGTCCCTTGTTGAAGTCGCGAGGCACGACGAAATTTCATCATGTACCAAAATGGCCGGTACTGACAACCAGGGATACCAACCTGACAGACATATTCGCATCCTGTCCTGTGTCAGAAGCAATCCGCGCTTCCGCAGGATTCATTTTCATCGTGAATTCTCCATAACGTTGTGTTTAGCTCGGTACAGTATATGTATACATATACACTCGTACTATAAAGTTTCGGTGGATGGTCGGGGAAATGGGCCAGAGGGTGCTATGGGCTCTGATAAAACGAGCAGAGAACAGGTTTGTAATTCATATTAGAGTCTCGGAGGACAAAGCAATCAAGTCCCTCGCGACGTGGGGAAACGGCCGAATTGCGGAAGAGCGACGCCGGTACCTATAGCGCTGGCTTCCGCCACGAATTAAACTTACAGATCCGTCGGGCTGACAAAGAGGCCGCGCTCGCGACGCTTCACGTTCCGGAGCAAGATAGTGGATCAAATGAAAGGAAAATATTGTATTTTTTATGAGACTTTCTTTGCTCCGCGTAGGCAGCTCGGCCGGAGCCGCCCTGAGCGAGATCAAAGTTGAACGAATGTGTCCACAAGTCACAAAGAGTTCGGGGCACTTTATTACACCGTGAGTCCTCGTATAAAAGAACTCTCTGATCCCCGCCTCCTACCGCGCTTCACAATGGATGGTAATTTCAGGACAGAAGTGGATATTACTAATGAAAATGCAAATCCTACGATCCCCAATTAACTTTGCGATCATTTTATTTCCGTCTGCCCACATGAAATCGGATTCGATATACATAATGTCCATCCTTGATAAACGGCCAACGCTGTCGTACTACATCGTGATCATATGATTTTTTAATTCACTTCCTCTTACAATTAGTAGTACGTATATAACTTTCATATATAACGTGGCAATATATATTCCCAAGTGAAAATAACTGCGTCTCTTGAAATTGAGGAGCAGTGACCAGCTCGACCCGTCGAAATAACTTAGTCGAAGAAATCCTTGAAAAAAAAAATCTTGTCAAACAACTTCTACAGACCCGAAGGTGGGTTTTACCCTACGCGCACGTGGCTCATCCATAGCGCATGTAGCTTCCTTCCCATGGAGTCAAGGAAGTGAACGTCTATTAAGTATCATGGAGTTGTGTCCAATGGAATTGATCTTGCTCGGGGCTGATCTTTTTACTCGTTGCCGGGTCACGTTAACGGTACGACGGTTCTCGAAGACTCCAAAATCCTGTCTACGCATTCGCTTTGTAATCTTTCTTCTTCCCCGTCAAGAGTCTTCTCTCGATGTTCGTCTCCTTGAGATACGTAATTCATACAGAGACTTGGCACGGAATCACGGGTGTATTCCATAATAAACGTGAACAGCCAGACCGGTGTTACAGGTCCGCCATTCTTTTATCGAGCTATAGAGTGTCCTTTTTGTATTTCTTTAAAAAGCTTTGAGCTTCTCTTTCTTCCATCCCCTTATAGTCTAGTCTATCCTTTCCCCTCTACTTCCTTTCCTCTAGTCTTCTATGATCTTAAGAGGCGTCAGAATTGGCAAACATAATCGAGTAACCGGGTAAACGCGCTGATTAATGGCAGGATGTAAGGAAACCTGATATTAAAATTCGTTCGTGCGTGTTTAGTAGTCGAACCCAGGAAAAATGAGAGATCGCACTACTGATTTAGCAAAGGTATCCAAGTGGCCTTGTACACGTCCTGTTTTATATCGTCAACGGTAACAATTTTCCTGATGGAATTTCACGAGGTATCCAAGAAAGAATCTTATGGAGGAAAAATTCTCCTTTACTTCTCGCGCGAAGGATCCGTGTGCTGATCCCAAGAGACGGCACGCATACCTGGTACCTGCGCATAATCCAGAGGGCTCGTAATTTTGACAAGGAGATCGCAGAGAACTCCTTGTGCCGCTTCTACTCAGACTTCTTGTCTCCATTGATCTGTCTGGTAGACGACGTCTCGACTTTCGTAAACTCCTGGAGTTCTCTCGGACGCCCACCCTCTTACGAAGGAAGGACGTAGAAGGGTCCTGGCTGGGCGACGGACATCAAGCCTTTACTGATCTGCTCCACACTCTGGCAAAAGTCTCTTCTGGGGATGGACCACCGGCACTAGTTGTTTACGATACTGACGCCGAATTCCCATCCTAAAAACCTAATGCCCGTCACTCCCTCTGTTCGCTTGGGTCGGCTCACCCGTGGATCTGGACTCTACGTCGGCAAGAAGCGCACCGAGGATCATGATGCGGTAGATATATTACCTAGTTTAACATTTTGTTCATTGCTCGCGACCCTTTTGCCGGCTGATCACGCCGACGGCTTTTTCGCGCTCGAATTTGTGTGGCCTATTGCCATTCCAATGAGACACGGTAGGTATGCCGCTCTGGGAGTCACCGAGAAATATACTTACGTCGTTCCCGTCTCGGCTTGGCTGAGAGATTTAATTCACGATCTACAGCCAACGGAATTAAGGCCGCGTTCGCGGTTCTTAAATTATTCCTTTGACGAAAAAGACTTCAGAGAGCACGAGTCTCTATTCATCGTGAATGAGGATACGTAGTACCTTCGGTTAGGATGTCAGACTGCGAGATTAGTGCCTTCGTAAGTAGTGAGAAATAGTTGGCACTGATTTAGCTTTTGATTACTCTTTCGAATATAGACAAAGTCCTAGCGAGGCCATTGACTTATCTCTGCTTAGGGATGGGATGAACGTGGAGTTTTCCATGAAAAATTGTGGGATTGGATGTCGCGTGTGTGTCTTCGGGATTCACTGAGAGTCGGTGGGTTTCCTTAGGTACAGTCGGGTAAGAAGCGAAATGTAGTTTGTTTTACTCTTGGTGAAACGTCAGCGTTATAGATTGTAAATTAAAGCCTGTTAGAGATGCGCGGATGGCATTTATGGTGATAACTAGATACGTGTACGATGTCTATTGTAATTCTAAACGTACGTGCCTTATAGGTTAGGTAGGATTTAATATTCCCTTTTACCATGAAATGCTCTTGTGCATTAAGCCACGTTGCAGTTTTTACACGCTTCTGCGTCTTCAAGTACAAAGGGACCTGGAAGCAAGGAAATTCAGGATGGAACCCTCTTACTATCCATCGTATAGTCACGTGTATGCATGCATATAATACCGGAGTAGAGAGTTCGTTCGTCTCAATACACATGCTTTCCCTTGCTGTATACTCTCTGAGAAATTTTTACTCCTACACATATAGTAATTCGATTTCCGGCTGTAACATTCTACCAACGCGAGCTCTTCGTGCCGACGCTTCTGACTATTAGGTCGGAGCTCCCTTTTCGTGTCGGCTTGGAGCACAAGAAAAACTTACTGTTTCAATGAAGTCCAGGTGATGAAGATATAATCTCGATCGCGTGTGCATAATTATTAGATCAAACTTCAGCATAGCAAGTTAACTAGATTTTGATGAACTTGCATGCGGTTGAACGTCGTGCCAAAGTTTAGTGTTATTACCACCGTCTCGAATTTCTACGCTCGATCTACTCTCGACGTGGCAACCATTATCAGCACACTTCCTCCATCTCCTGCCATACCGAGTAAGTGAGAATAGTCTCACCATCTCCATATGATCTTAATCCCATATATACCGTCAATGAGAGCCTATTCTCTATTTCTGAACTGGCACTCCTTATAATACTCTATGCTATCATGAATGCAATACGCAGGTTCCACCTCGAACGGCAGTCGAGCACGGAATGAACCTGGGTGTTGGGTCGAGCCCGAAGACTTCGGGTACCGAACGTTCGGTCGGGTCCAGTCGGGTCGAGTCGCGTCGAGTTAGTTTTCAATCGAGTCAGGACGGAGTCACTCGTGTCCCGAGTCAGTGCTCGACCGACCGCGAGCGAGAGAGGATCGTGTCTTTTCGCTCCGAATTTCGGTACTTCGTGACACATCACCGAACGTCGTGGAACTGCTAATACTTAACAGTTGCCAACTCGGTACATCGTGAGTGAAAGCCATTTAGAAAGTATATCGCTTTATTATACGGCCCTGGTGAACAGTGTGCTTGTGTTTTTCAGTTGTATGAGATAAAACCCGGGTACTTCGTATCTGACATTTCTGTGGTTTCCACTTGGTGACACAAAGAGATAGAGAAAGGTAGTCCGTTGGACTTTTCGAAGGCCACGTTTTGCATTAGTGAGAAAGAAAATTGTGCCCACGGTGTGTAACGTTTTCGGAGCGTTCTGCTGCAGCATTTTTATTCCACGGGAACATAAAAAATATTCTACATTCGCGCATGTTTCTTCGTTGAAAATAGTTGACGTGTGAGATTGTTACGTATCAGTAAAGATAATAACACACCGGGTGTGAATATACTACCGTACAAAGTCATATCTCGAACGTTCGACTATCATAATCGTAATCGAATCTATCGTACGTGACAAAAACACGGTCTTACCTGACGTTGATATAACAGCGAGAGTTAGTCTCAACATACTTTCTACAACCTCTCTCTAGAGCAACGAACTCACTGACTGTCGCAAATAATTTAATATATTTTCTCTAAACACCTGCCTCACGGTATCCTACTCAAATCCGAATTCTATACTGTGGTTTAGTAACTATATAAGAATATAGTGATTAGTATTCTTTTTTTGAATGAGGAGAATCAACATATCCATTAGGAAAATACTTCGGAGACACCATAAGCAAAGTAACGTCTTCGAGGCGTACATACCTGCATCGTGAATTACCTATGGAGGATCCTAGTAAAAGTAAAGTCCAACTACAAAAGATCGCTAGTCGAGCGTAAACTGCGGACAGAATAGAGTGGAGTCCATTGAGCAAAGAGCGAATGGGAAGATTGCTGTTCAGGTCAGAGAGTGGAAGACATACACGGTGTCTTTCAGCAAGCATCGAGGGACAGAAGGAAGTAAGAGAAGAAAAGTAAGAAAAAAGGGAGAAGAGACCGAAGACAAAACTCAAGGTTCGTTCGTTCGTTTGGTCGCCCACCAGGTGTACGTCAATTACCGGGCGTTCCGATCCTGACTATACAGGGACGAGTCTACGAAAGATATACGTACCAGTGCATCGGGTGTTCGTAAATTACGGAGAATATAATTAAACGTCTACTTTAGTGCCGTGACCACTGAGGGGCAAGAGGCTTGCGTCCGACCAATGAAAGCGTAGAATGGAAGGAAGCTATTAGAAGAAGAAAATACACAAGCTGCGAAAGATAGAAAGAGCCTTTGACAACGTAAGATTCTGCTCAAAGAGTCAAACTCGAGACACGTTCAGGACGGAACGAAACTCAAGCATTCCAAGCTCATTGTTGTCGACCGGTATATATATATATATATTTTTATAACCGGCCGAGCCAACCAGCATATTCTACTACCATCGCCAGTGGCCCATTGTGCCCGACTTTAACGTGCTGTGATAAAGGCTGTGATATTGTGCTTTTCTCTGGCTGACACGACATAATTGGTTTGTAATTTTATTATAAAAAATTATTACAACGATGTACATTCCAGAGTGACTTTTATTATCGTATAGCCGAAATGTCGAGGATTGGAGCTGCAAATAATTTACCTATGAAATTATCATGAGGATCAGAGTGCATTGCCAAATCGTTAAATAATTCATTTCGTTGATAGCCGAACGACATAGAAACGTGGGAGTTTCAAACATATCATAAGTAATTATTCATGTGAAATCGCTATGTCTAGATTCGAGCAGGATATATATGCGTTTGCGAAAATTATGAATGAAACTTGTAATGATTCTTGAATAAGTCATACTCGAGCAGTAGATGAATCGCAGAGACGCGGAGCGACGTATTGTGCTTACGTCGCAAAAACAGTTGGCAATACAGGCTGTGTAAAAGTAGCCGCATAGAAGAAGCGAGCGATACCTTTTTTTTTTTAAGGCTGCGTTACAGGTAACTCTAAGGCCACGTGACATTTTCATTACTAAAAGCGTTAGACGTAATCAATCATTATCGTATCCCCTTCCTCCATGTTCATATTTTCCATTTTCATCCTGCTAAGCACATCGACAGTCGCGCGTATAGTAATCTTGTTTGAACATGTTTATCGCGCGACGTTAATAAGAGATATACAATTTTATATAATGGTGCGCAGCGCGAAACGTGACTTTCATATTTCCACGAATGATCTAGTCTGCTTGTCAATTCCTTTGTTGAGCCAGCACACGTGGCAACGTGCTTTGAATAAATTCTTTGATTTTCGGTTGATCCATAATTCCGCCATTTCTCTCGTTTTCTCTCTTCAGTCACATTATATATTGTGACAGCGTCGTAACGTAAATTATATGAAATTTTCTGACAAGACACGTGCTCCTTTTTTCGGGAAATATTTCAGCAAATCTGAAATTACTTGGTGACAAAGGTCATTCGGTTAGTGCTTAATACATTTGGGCCACCGTGATGCAATTTTGCTCCTCCGTACACAACTGTCAAATTCAACTGACGAATGTGTTTAAGTTGAACGCCTATCTGTATGAATTTCGTACGTGTAAATAGATATTCACGAACAAGATACCAAAGAGGAGCAAAGCCGGGCCAAAGAGAATAGTAGAGCGAGATGCGAAAAAAAGAGCGTCCAAAATAAATTATGCAGGAGCTCTTAAAACAGTTCACATTGAAAAAGTTCTGCATGGCAACTAGTCCGAAAATTTAAATTGTGCCTGGTACACAGTGTACGGGTTTATGCGTCGTGAATGCATTATGCAAAAGTTGGCGAGCCGGATAGTTTCAATCACACGAGAGGGATAGTTATATACGTATCTAAGCATAAATAGTCGGAAGGTAGATATCATTAACCCTTAACTACAAAGGTCCAACTCTAGGAACATACTTCACAAAAGGTGAGGTCTGCGAGACCTCAATCTATGGAGCTCGATCATAGGGCAACAAAAACGTATGGAATAGCTCAAAAGTAGAATTTTTCGTCGCTCTTCTCGTAATTTAAAAAAATTTAATGACCAAGTATCAAGTAACGATTGTCTAGTTTCTTTTCTAATTCGTTGCAAATTTACGTTGAGACAAATTCGGCAGGAGGGCTAAACAAAAAAATGGTGAGGTCTTCGAGATTGCACGTGTGTAGTTTAGGGTTAATTTTAGAAAAAAAATTGTCTACCTTTCATATCGAATTGATACGAGTAATACGGATTTTTTTGACCTTATATCCTCCGGACAGGATCTTTTACTCGTGAAACAGCAGTGCATGTGTATATAATTTTTTTTTCATATAGAGATGCATTCTATCTCAGTACTGCTGATCACGCGTTGCGTAACAGATAAGGTTTCTATTTGTTCCATTAACGAGTTGATCTAATCGACGGATTTTCTTACCACTTCATACAAACTCTTAATACACATACTGTACGGTATAAGCTGTATTAGTACAGGTTGAACTGGTACAGGAATTAGGCCTCGGCTGATCTCATAATTGTCATTCACTTACATCGATCGTATCGTATATGCTAGGCATCTATGCAATTTTGCATTCAGGTGACTCCGATGTACGTAGTTACATAGGTGGATGGCACCTCAAAGTGTAATTTATCTCATAACCCGATCTTAAATGCAAGCTAGTTAAATCTGTGTTATTCAAGGAGCATGATTCTAGTTCGTAATACGATAGCATTTACCGCGACTGTAATTTATAGCCATTTAAGTCACCCTGTCAATAGCTCTATAAGCATAGTCGAGTTAAGGGAGTTGCGTAACGGCTTGCTGTCTTTGGTCCTTCCGTGAATATCGATCGCGATGTCGCGACTATGGTGAAATTAAAAAAGGTATAAGACAGAGAGGAGAGACAGAGATAAAAAATTTTAAAATAGGCGTATTCGCTATATTATACGCCCTTCGAACTTCTTCCAGAAGTTGAAATAGAATTTCAGGTTGGCTTGCTGGGCGTTTCTACGTAATAGTAGAATTAGCAGGACTATAGGGAACGAAGGGGCTGGCGTTGGCGACAGTGTGGATTACTAAGTAGGATTACGAAACGGGTAATCAGATGCATAGGAAATATCGCGACTAAGGAAGTTGACATTGGAAATACTAACTTTTCCAATCATAGCCACCATGAACCTGGCTGGCCTAAATGCTGCTAAAGAAAATTTACGGTGATATCTCGGAGCCTAATTTTTACCTAGCATGTGACGTTTCTATTTGGCGATCTGTCGCCACGTTAGGAGGAATTTTTTTTTTCATTTTTTTTTTCAAAGCACTTCTTTTAGCTCGCGTCACTTTAACGAATTTCATCGAACGGTCTTTTGTGCGACTAACTTGATTCTGTTTCTATGTGCGGTTATCTTCATTTTTATATATATATATATTTATATATACGTGATATACTGTTTCCAGATAAGCAATCGTTGTGCGATATCGTAAATTATAACTATCACTCTCAAATAGTACCATATGGAATAAATGATCGCGTGTTATGCATCTGCCGTTATAAAGCAAAGACACAGTACATCTTATGGAATCACAGTGAAGAAGTCATTGTACAAAACACCATACCCTGCATTTACGGCTGATGTCTGTTGGTTAGCGATATATTTTTACGTGCATCCTGCCGAATCTAGACTGATTATCAATATTGTATAAGTAACGTGACGTTATAATTAAATCGGCGAAATTTTAATCTTGCCTATTTATCCTCGCAGTAGTATTGCTACTGTCAACTATTGTAAACGAAGAACTTTATGATAAAAATTATCCTGACTTTTAGGATAATCGTGGGACATAGTGAGATTTAAGTCTGGATTATTTTAGATCTGCCTTTGAAGTAATGATGTAATTGTAAATTAGTATTGTAAATCTGCGATAATTTGACAAACGAAAGATTACTGTGTTAATATAAAAAAAATATAAATATTTCATGTCCCAAGGTTACTAATTTCACGGTAATTTTAATTATGAATTTTATCTTTATTTTTAACCATTTCAGTATATCCGTGTGCATAAATCGTGATTTCAAAGTTCAAGTTTCTGCCGAGTTAAGAGATTAGAGCGTGCTTATTTACCGGTAGAAATACCGCATAAGTGCAACTGTCGTTTGCGGTTTGTTGAGTCTTGTTTCTCGACTAGGAGGCTTGCGTAGCCCTTCGCATTTTATTGCAGGCGACGTTAACTTCCAAAACCGTCTTGACGGCTCGTTGCGCAGCGCCTTAACGTCAGCTGTTTTTTTTTTCTTTCTCTTGGACGATAGAGACGTCCTTTTACGACTCCATCACAACCCGCGACAGTACGCGTTAAAAGGCACGATGGACGTGTACACATTCGCACGGAGAAGCATTCGCATGTAGACACCCACTCTGATTCTCCTTTTACGTAAATATTATGTGAAAATGGTTTGGTCGATAAAATATAAAGATTTCAATATTTCATGTTAAATTTATCATTGCGATTCTACTGCGGCCAATGATATATTACTTGAATCGAGCATTTGTATTTTTTTTATAATAGCTCCTATCGCGTCGAATTATCGGCTCTTGATATAAGAGTCGCTCTGGACTTCTGTAACGATAATACATGACTATATTATATTATGCCCAAGTTCGTTACCGCCGCAACATGTTTTTTTTGTTCGATATTACTTTTATACTTACGTATCATAATCATAATTTCGTCAAAATAATGATAACCTGATGGTATACCGATATGGTTATACCCAGTCATTAGTATGAAATTCTCCGAAATTAGATACGGAAAAGAACCACAGATTTTTAGTAACAGATAGCTTTTCTACCTATTACGTAACAAATTCTTCACTATCAAGCCAGTGCCCAGCCGATACGACTATCAGAATCGGAAGGCAGAAAGATTACGTACACTACTTCTATTCTGTATTATTTTTGTAGAATGGGAATAAAAATATAAAAATTCCACACGTACCAAATATTATGTCGTTTATAATCTGTATGAACTTTAATATCGTCGACTCGTTTGGGCAGAAGATTATCAAAGGTCGATAGGGTCTTATCGTTCGACGGTGAAATTCCTATCTGCCAAAAGAGGTTCGTGAAGAGAAAGGAAGGAGAGGGTTCGCCATAAGCCAATGGAAGGAAAGCAGTCAGTCCAATTTAAATAAATGTATTGAATGTCGCATATCGAAATGACAAAATGGCTTTGACTTCTGAGCCTTATATTCATTAACGCATCGAAGCCAAATAACGATATTAGTTAACGACTAGCGATTGTATCTCTTAGAAGATATTTACGCGTGTTGAGTAAGAATCTCCTGTGGAAAAATACACGTAGAATTCCTACAAGGCAGGATCGTTACCACGATGGGAGGACAAACTAAATAAAAAGTGTAAAGCATAGATCAACGGCATGGCTGGCTGCTAGGGTCATTTCTCCTCGAGGATAAATTAGCCTTTCCTTATCCGAATCAACGTGCAAATGCAATGGAGAGTATGGGGCGCTCGCATTTTTCTCGGCGACAGGCATTCCGTGCAGGTGCAATTGCGGCATTCGCAAAACTGTAAGGACTTGCGCCGAGGAATCTGGCAAGAGGAAGTCAAGTGTAGACAAAAAAAATAAGGAAAAAGTTACTACTGGAAAAATGAGCATGCACAGTAGGCGACATGCATGCAGGGTCGTTCGCATGAAGGTCTTCTATGGGTTTGGTCGAAATGATTGGTCCCTGTGGAAACGAGGCCTTGGGATATGCTTACGTAAGTCCGTTGCGTGGGTATCTCTTGCGAATCGAAAGAGAAAAAGAAAGAGTTAGTGGGAAGGGTTAAGAGGAAGAGAAAAACATAAAAATAACACGCAAGATAATAACGTCTCGTTCACTCGCTTCTGGACGAATAGTTAAGAATTCATTTTTCGTGTAAGCGTCTGACGTAGCGCGCAGGCGCACAGGCGTGCGACCGTTTTCCGAGAAGCTAGGACGGTAAAATTGTTAGCCAGTAAAATGCTAATACCCTTACGGGTCTCGCTTCCTGAGTAAAAGTAACGTGCTGCGAGTAGACACCCCTCGCGTTTCCATAGCATGTATATTCATACAGGCCAGTCTGGCTTTGCGCCTCTATCGCCATCATTTTCTGTTTCTCCTTTGGTTATTTCTCTCTCTCTCTCTCTCGTTGTGTATCCTACACCTACCAAACCTACCTGCCTGTCCACCAAGAGACTCGCCTTCGGACAAATTAATTCTCAAGTGTGGCAAGAATAACATTTTGTCGATCTGATTCAAGTGGTGAGTAAATATCTGCTATCTGCGTCCTAGCGGATGACGAAGGAACTACCTTACTCCCAGACATTAAAGTATAAACACTAACAGCAGCACGCCGGAAATGCTTTTCTGTTACTATGTTGAACATTTTTTCTTGTGTTCGTTTCTACTCTCTCTCTCTATACTTTATATCCACGTCTTATTCCCGTTACTTCTCAAAGTCCCAAACGTGAACTCTATCCTTACGCGACCTTCCATATTGGGTATAAATCTTACGTGGGCGTCGTTTGTTATGTGAATGGTAATCCTTAAGAATTAAGTATAAGTGTTACTAGACTGTGATTCTAACCCGTCTACCATGCGTCGCACCGCTAGTTTATAATCCTCACCAACGTTCCGTTAAGTATTCATGGCCAGGATTTAATAAACGTAGGACTGTTCTAACGGGAAAGACGACGTGACGGAGGACTCGGTCGAAGATCCTTTTCGCTTCAGAGTCCTTCAATTTCCCTTACAATTAATTCAGGCGCGGGTGCTCTACACGTATAGCTATAGCAATAGAGGTTGGATTATGTCTTTCGTGACATCTTGGATATCGCTCCACCCCAACCTAGTCACCATCCCTGTTTCACGGTTCTGGTCATGGAATCCTTTTGTTCTCGAAGTTTCAATGACTTCTTCACCTATACCTATCTGAACTTTCAAAGAACTGAACTTTCAAAAAGAATTCCTCGTAGCTTTCATCCACATCTTGTATATACATATCTACGTCGGGACATCCAAGATACCATACGGGACGGGATATCGGTTTATGGCAACCTGGACAACGTCCAGGAGCTTATATTGAGAAGGAATACATATGGACCGAAGACGTGGTCTACATACCTTGTCGTCGACGTACCGTAGGTATGTGTCTATACATATACGTTGTACGATAAATGTTCATTTTTGATATTTCTAAGACGACGCTTCAGCGCCGTTAATTACTCGGATGACAGGAGCCATTTATATTTGCCATTTAATTTTACTCGTTTACTCATCGTCTCATCGACGAGCGTTTGTCTACCAATAGGTAATTACTCGAGATTAAGTAATCGATTCCTCTTCATCACTCTAAAGCACGATTTGCGTGAGCACTCGCAAATTGCTGTTTATTTTTGGCGTAACCCTTCTGCCGTTTCACGGCGGCCCACCCGGTTCCATAACAGTCGATTACGTCTCTGTGCAATTCCGATACCTTGATGTGAAGTAATCGATATTTTCGTCATGACCAAATTTATGTAATCAACCTTTTCAAGGCTGAACTCTACCTCTTGGGGTTAAATCGTCTTTTGAGATTTCCTATGAAATTTTTTACACGAGGATGTGATCCTCTCACCCACTGACACCCTTTACACATTTTGTTCAGGATCATCCTCAGGAATTACACGTGCAAATTTCCCGAAGGACCTCTTGTGTTTTATTTATTTTTTTTCCTTTTAAGGAAGCGAATTCTCGTTTCTGATGATCTTATACCAGCTACTATACGAAAGTTACGAATTAGGGTAACGGCTATTTAGGAAAGTACAGTAGAATCGTTCCGACGCTGAATGGATTTTCATAAAATATTTTTATTTCATGGATATACATATATGGATTACCTTGCCCACTATCCCGTCTCGCATAACCGTATTGTCATTGGGTAATGATGTGTTATCGATTATCACGTAACCAAAATAACCTCCAACTATAAATTCTCTGTGCTCGTTCAATCTTTCTTGTATTCTGTCGCCTATCCCAGTAACTTAGCCACTTTTCCTTTCATGTTTGTACTCCCTGCTCTCTTGCCTTCCGCGTAGCTCCTCCCGATGTTTTCACCCACGTTGTTATACTCGCTCTGCGTCATTTTTAAAGAATGCCAAGGAACGCCCCAGAACTCCGAGGCCTTCATCTGATTATATCCTTGACAAATTTTCCGTCTCGTCCCTTTCACTAGGATTAACTTTTTACGTTTTTCAGTGAAATATATCGATGCGCTGTTCATGTAGAACCTCCGCAATCACACCGCTCTTACAGTGAAGTCCCAGTAGTGGAGCAATGCGAACCCGATTAGATTTTTTACTACGCATTCGAAACGTACATTTGCTATACATATACGAATCGTATACATTCAAAAGTTGAACACGCATATAGCGGCAGGAAGTGACCTCACCAAGAGATAATCTTTGTGCGTGACCATCCACACTGGGGAAAATATTGATGTACCGTTAGAATAAAAAATATTAAGACGCGCCTTAAACGTCAATAATTATTCTTTTAAAAAAAGTGGATTTATAGCTATTGATTCCCTTCGCTCCTACCCTTTAGATGTCTACGATATGGATGGAATACAAATTTTTTCGTTCTAGGTAAAGACGCAGTATATTACGCCGAAGGTCGGTATTTTCCTATACCTATGTCAGTGCTTTCCAGTACAGTCTGCTTAGGATGCAACGAGACGTGGTTCTAATTTTATCGCTGCCGGCGATGATAAGCCGACGTCGAAAACGCAATCTTTTATTCATGCGGAATGCTGGCAAGTAACGTTGCGCCCGGCTTCCATAGGTATTTACGGTACACCCGGTACATCCTTTGCCTATAAGGTAACCCAGAGTATGTTAAGGCATCGTCATTGTACCGTTACGGGGTAACAATTCTATTATCGGAATGACTGGGAGTACTTTGGCACGCGGTTAGTTTCTATGGCGAGTTCCTATATAAAGGCGAGGGTTGCGTCAAGGGGCTAGTGGATACCTACTCGAAGAATTAACAGAATATTTAACATTCTCTGAAATAAAGTACATATTTAATGCTGATATCAGCTTGGATACTATATTATTTATTATATATCTATGATGCATAATGAACCCGCGTCTCTTTTTGAAATGAAATTTTAATCTCGCTTTTCTGACTTTTCTACGTTTCACTCATATTTGAGGATACAAACGTTTTGTTATTCATTCCATGCTTTCTTTCTTCTTTTTCAATCCCAACGTTATATTGAATGCATTCGTGCAAGACTTCAGTACGAGGTAATTTCTTCTTCGGTCAGGCACAAAGACTCTCGGCTTGTACTCGGAATTATTAGAGATAACAGATTCAGTGTCAATGAAAAGTATTTCTGGTGTTTATCTTATCACGAGTGAAGTAAAGTCAGACATAACATACATTTTTGTACATATTTTCATGCCATATACCTGATTGGGTAGTGACGATTGTAATTTATAAACCCATTGCAGTTGTTCTGGATCCTGAAATTTCACGCTAGACGAATGCAATTTTGTAGCTGCTTCATGAACACGCAAGGATTCATGGGAAACTCGAAGATTTAAACTTTCGTGAAATTGTTCCTTGACATTTCGCTCTTTGCCTATTTCGAATCGATTAGACTGTTTATTTCGTGCATCGGAATGGCATGTGCTTTTCGAAAATTCTACAAGTTCCAATTTCTGCATCCTGATATAGAGCTATATGATACCAAGAAGATATTTATGGAGGCACGAAGGTCGTTGCTGAGAATTTTCCAAACTTCTCATGACGTTTATTCAATACAGGCATTTATACCCACAGAAGAACGTCTACCATTACGTATTTCATTAGACACCACGAAATACTCCGATACTGTGGGACTTTTTATGTTCATCAAATTCCACGCGTTCGGTTATGCGAACTTCTCGTATATCGGTGATCCAGATGATCGTTTACGTATGATTTTCAAATGTCATTGAAGTGCCTCAAATACCTGTGGTATCTCTAAAATATTTGAGACATCTCATTAATGTTGTCGAGAGCTGTAAGAATTTTTAATTGATCGATGCTACTTCTCAATCTCGTTCGCTACATGCTTATCTCACCTTAACCTTGCCACTTCTTGGTTATCGACTTCTTCACGTGGAAACGCTGGAACCGGTTACGGTTTCCCGATCCGGTTCCGTCAATCGTCCCTGCTTCAGCAGCTTTACGATCTCGTGGTTTTCCTACCATTGAATTCTTCACGAATACGATCGTATAATGTGTAATGAAGTTGGCCTTTACGTTATGACCCACAATAAAGCCCGACTTGGACCAACGCCACTGTTCATGGAATTGAATATACACTATACACATGCTTCTATAGTAAATACCATACGCCTTAGCCTTGTTTACAAGTTTTATATCATTCTCATCGAATAAATATGCCTATATCTGCTGGCTGCTACAAGTAGGTACGAAACTTTTAAAACCAACAACCAAACAATGGAAGAAGAAAATTATCAAAGGAAAAAATTGAATTACTACCATGTAACATATATTAAGGGAATCATTGGTATGCGGCTGAATGGTACAAAAAACAAAGGCTGAATAGTCATTAAGTAGTGTCTCACTTTTTTTTTTTATTTTTTTGGTTGGAAAAACAACGCTTTCGTTCTACGACCTCGAAGAGACTATATATCGCAATATTGCGGTTTTCCTGCAAGCCTCGCATACCGTCCTCGTACGTTCCCACCGTCCTCTTGCTACTCATTATATGGTCTACGTGGAACGTGGACCATGGCCGCCGTGGTCCGGTTCTTGTTGTTCCCCCCTTCAGACTAACACGGTGATTTAAAAGATATTTAAAAGCGTTTTTACAGTCGATATAAATAAAAAAAAAACCCTTAGTGAATATACTCCGGCTGAGTGTAGCTCAGAGTTTTATTATAACAGGGGCTGTTATCGTAGCTTTTAATATGACCGCTAAATGTTTTAACTGCCAGACGAAGGAAATGTGGCTGGACAGCAGCTGGAGGACAAGGTCCATGAATGCTGCAAGGTGTATAAACAGGGGTTGTACCGCGTTGAGGAGGTTGCTTCCAAGTCGAAAACAATAATCGCCGACGATTCTCTGCAGCCCGTTGTAGCTAAATGAAAATCACCTTGATATTCATCCTAGCGTAAAATCGACGTTTATCGATCGGGGGTAGCTGCAGTAGATGTTTCTCTGCAGGATCGACAGGATCTTACTGTGTCGAAGGACGTTTATCTCAGGCGATGAAATTAAGGAGCGGAGACGTACGTGCACGTAGAGGAGCCCGCGATTGGGGGGTAGTAAGTTTAACGGGGTGCCCGCCCTTATTCGGAGTGGGTGTTAAAATGCTTAGGCAGCACTGGCATTGAATGTAAATAATTAATATGTTAACTTGAGGCATTAACACGTAATTGCCGAGTGAGTGGCGAGGCTGGCGCCTGTACGACTAACTTAAACGTACGGTCTCTCGCACCTGCCTTACGTCCCTTTTACCTTGGGCCCCTGTGGATAAACCTTTCGAGTACATTATTAATTCCTGCCGTAGTCGAGAGCACCGAGCATGAACCTCTGACGGTTTTCCTTTTTCCTTCGTTCACCTTACACTAATGTATATACGTTTGCTTATATACAGCTTGGAATGGTAGTGGGTGGTAAAATAGGGGTGGGATGACTGTTTGACAGAAATGAAATTTTCTACTCGCACCGGTATAGCTACTACCACCAGCTTCATGTCACGTACATGATTTGTGAGGCTCGCACGAACGATTGGTAATACGGAAGTGACGTCACCCATCTCATTGATGAAAACGTCACGGGAGCTGAGCAATGACGCGATAGAGTGTATATAATACGTATGATGAAGTTCGACGAGTGACTACTCGCGAAGCGATAGCCTGAATACACTGAAGTACTATCGTTCGCATGAAGGGAACTTGAAGGAGTATACTATATCTGCCACGAGTAGGTACTACCAGGTACTAGAATATCGTGCCGACAACGGGCCGGAGTAGCGCATCTCTGCGTGGTTCGGCTCACAAAGGCCGGAATGCCCCGTTCGCGTTATTTGCCCTTTCGATTCATTTTCCAATGTCTACCCAATTTCCACGGGTATTGGGAGATCTCGTTTGAACAGCTCTCAGTCCGGGAGATTCTGCTTTGTTTGAAACGGTAAAAAGCAAATGGGAATATCCGAAGTATCCATCGGCTCTCGAGGTCGTCCCGGCCCCATTGCCGTGTAACAGGGAAGGATATCCCCCTTGTGTCTGGTCCGCTTCTATCTAAGCGAGATCCCGATGAATACTCATTTGTCAGAGAAATTAATTTACTTCCTTTCTCGCGGGTCCTTTCTAGCATCAACCGGCATTCGCCATATCGCTTCTCTACACGCTCGTTCGTTTCCTCGATCGGGGGTTGACGTAAGATTGATACGGGTGGGATACATAATTGAACCAGTCGAGTAAAATTCGTTTAAATTTCTAAAATCCTTCTGTGGTTCGCTTGAATAATGGAAGCGAAGATGCCCTTGGAAATTATTTCCAACGTACTCGGGTTTCACTGGCAAGTTTCGAATTAGTACATACCGACCGAATCTGTTCTTGTCCAACTCCCTTCGCTTCTACGATCCGAATACTCAGGGATGAGGGATGGTTGTACAAGATCTGCGCTCTCTTGGAGCAGATATAAAGAGTGGTCTATCCAGAACGAAATACCCGGAACGTATTTTTCTTAGGGTAGCTGAGACTGCTCCTTGATTGGCACCAGGCTGGATAAGCAAAGTTTGCCCGAAGTTTAGCGGTAGCGTAGAAACTCTCATATTTCGTGACATTCCCTCGGGGAACAAAGAGACCGTTTCGATATAGGTTGGGGTAACAGGTTGCTGGTGGGAGGTGAAGTGTCAGGGAGGTTAGTCGCGCGAAGAATACCTACGTTACGGGTTACGTCAGTATAGCCCGACTAGGTTGATCAGCGTGGCCGAACTTAAGACGACCGCAGGCCTTAAACTGCCCTATTAAGTAACACGGGGATCGGACCGAGGAAATCGTTCGCTCTCTTATCAGGAAGATCTTTGAATGGGGATGCGCGACGATTCGCAAGGCTCACCGGCCCTTACCCGCCGCTAAATCTCACGAGACGGAACACATCGAGCGAATCGCGATCGGCCTCGCCTGATAAGCCGGGATAAATCGACGCGGACCGGTACGCAGAATCACGGAGACCGAGGGAGAAATTCACTGATAAAATGGAAGATCAATGACAATATGGACCTGAGTAACTCGTTTAGATCGTTGCGTTAGGATAAACGTATACCGATCTCTCACTGCCGTTAGTGCCGGGATGTACTCGTATGTATACACTCTTAGGGCTCTATAATTATTTTTCCTAAGTTACCAAGTAAGACTTCGTTCTATAATCAATATTAACTCATCAGTCATAATTTAATGCCCATGTGACGTCATTCCATGGACCAATTGATAATACACGATTTTGTGACAGGTTGGCAGGTAACGATCCACTTTCGGCTCGTGTTCTCTTATACTTTGTCGAACCGATCGCTAACGGATTCTCACTTTGACACAACGCGATACCGAAACTCTATCAAGGTAGATATCGATATCACTATACAGTTACTCCTCACGTATCCTATTTCTGATGTCAACGGTGGGAATATCGAAATCTTGCGGCATTTTAACCGACACGTGAGTTTCTTTACAACAAGGCATTTTGTATCTATACCGCAGTATGGCTTCTGAGTGACGTCACGATCAGTCTAAAATATATATTTGACCCAGGAACAGCCCTGAGCAGTACCGCGCGAGTGCATGCTCTGCTAAAAATTTAGGTTGGCATTACCGTGATTCAAGCCTCGAGACGATGAATAGAATCAATCACAGTAAAACGCAATCGATCATCGACGGTTCATAGGTTACGGATAGGTTATCGAGATTTCATAGCATATGTGTCAAATTTTCGTGATTGATGCACGATAATAATTTCGTTGAGCGCCGTGAAAACTCGTAGTTGAGAAACTAAGATGGCGCTGTCATCTGCAGCATCTTCATCTTCCTCGTGTTCTGCAGATGTTCTTAGACTGTACCTAAATTTTTAACATACTTAAGCTTACTTACTTCCCTACCCAACTACTACTGCCACTACGGTTTCTACGTCCATCCCTAAAATCTCTATGGAATTATCCCTCAACACGAATCTACGTATTAAACTTCGTATCACTTACTCGAAGCATTCTACGTATTAGGGAAAATTATTTCAAATTTCCAAGCTAGCACCAGACCTTTGTTTAGATACGTCAGTATAATAGAGCAATGGATTTACGACGTTCGCTATGAAATTAATTGCACTCATAGGTCTACCCTGTTTCAAGTGATATCCCTACACGTGAGCTAACGTTTGAATGTAGATGGCTCGATAGCGGTAGAGATATGCACATACCTAAAAGATTCTAGCCAGTAGACTGAAGGGATGGTTATGGATCGTAATATCAGATGCCTATATGACTATGGTTATAGGACTGCCTCGAATAGATGAGATGCATGTGGGGTTTTGGGGTGGAGTAAGACCACCGCAGGGGGTGTCCTCGGGGCGAGTTCCTATGAAACATTTATTAGTGAATGTCGGGCCATACCGTGCCAAGAAGGACTCTCCCAGAGCTGCCAACATTCTCGAGTGTCGCGCAGAAGGGTTGATTAATGGGTGTGTTTTGTCTCCGCATTTATAATGGGTGAAAACTGGCCCTTAAGGGTGCCGTATCGCCTTCCAGGACGATCGGTAAATCAAGGTCATCCATGGGTAGCCCTTGGTCCTGGCTTCTCCGCCATTCTACCCTTCTATCCTTTTGGTGTCGTATACCCCTTTCTGCGGCATCTATTATCTTAACGAGTCTGGCCAAATATCGGGTAGAGGTAGGTAAGCTGACGACGCTTTTATATATATATAAGCATAAAACAAAGTCTGATATAAGGACAAATTACTTAGTGCTCCATAATTATTTTCCGATTAAAATGATTAATGTTGTGTAGCCTTATCTGGCCGTACGCATTACGCAAGGTTAGATACGCTGACGGGAAAGCGTTTGACAACCATCAATACCTTGTATACCGATATACAGATAGTCTTTGTCAGTTGGACGATCTGAAATTATCTTGATAGACTTTATAGGCTTTCAAGTAAATGCAATTGTCTTCGACGATTACTTCCACCTTGTGACGTACGATTGTAAAAAAAAAGTATATACCCTTTGAAAAATGAAATTCCTTTTTCACTCAGAGAAATTAGATAGGAGAAAATTCTGTTCTAAAAATTTCAATAGGAATGTCAATGTACGTGAAATCCAGGGAATTTTTTTTATTGGTGTTGCAATACGTATTACACTCGTATATTGAGTCTCGAAAGAATATGTTGGGGTTGGCAGAAAATAATTGAGTCTTTTCTAACGGATGGACATACGTGTCTTAAAAAAAAAAATATGCAACGACTTTTTCGCCAATCTATTACATTCATTTTTTTGACAGGGTATGTATACTTTCTCGTTCTATTGTACACGGTATAAGTTTACGTACAAATGAGAATGTATGAAAAGAAAAGGAAGCAAATTAGCTGAGGAAGAACGGAAAGAGGAACTATACTGAGAAACATAGATCGATACTATAATATCTATTTGCACCAAGGATACGTACTCTCTTCTAATACCAGAAGATTATGGTAGTCGTGGCGCAAGAGTATTCCTCGCGGAAAAAGGAATGTTTTTCCTAGGAAAGCCCATGAGGACGCCATCGTAAACCTGATATCAATCGATTTCTTTCATATAGCTACACATGCGCGTATATATATATTCGTATATATAATGTATACATACTACACCATCACAAGCGACATATGACCCGCTGAATAAAATATTGCCGCATTTTTCATACCAGGATCTCCAAGCATCCTCGTCTACGCACGAGGGTCGCTCCGATGCGTTTTTGAGGGCTATTGGAATAGGATCTGGGTTATGATAATGGGCTACACACGATGGTTTTCTTATCGCAGGACCAGCTTGGATATTGCGGAAGTCGCCCAAGGGAACATCGACCCCCTGGCCATCCGGGACGTCTGCAGGAATCACTGCGGTCGCCCTCTTAGTCACGAGACATAAAGAGTCTCTGCGGATACCGTAGAGAAGTGATAGTGAATATCAGCGAGAGAGAGTGAGAGGGAGAGTCGGATGTATCAGCTAATGGTTAAGAGAGAGAGGGAAGGAGAGAACCGAAATTCTCGATAGCAGCCGATAACGCCGAAACGTTTTCACCCAATGTTTCATGGCGTGGTGGCCTACCGATTTATAATCGAAGATAAGACACTCTCTTGCGTCTCTACCTCAAGGCTATATTACTCCCAGCCGATGGACGAGGATGAGATCAGTTCAGTCGGTAAAGTTTTAATCGTAACGATCAGGAAGTGATTCACGAGAAGGATATCGCCCCAACTAAAACCTCCTCTTTGTTATCATCGTCGTAAACTATCTCAAGTTCATTAGGAGCCATTTTGAATCTCATGATATATATTATATGGCAAATTTTTGGGAGTGCTATCTTTTCGATTACTTTCGCTCGAGTTTTTTTTTTGTACTACAGGAAACTTTGAGGTTGCTTATTGGATCGGTGGTACGGCCAATTTATTTATGGGTATTTTTATGGGATTAGCAGCAGGGAGATGTATGAGATATAACTGTATGATAATTGGCGCCGGGACGCCAAGCGTTGCTTTAAAATTTCGATGACGAAGATAGACGATTTTCATCGAATTTCACGGCTCGTGAAATTGAAGGGATAATTGAAATTCGCGCGATTTTATGACAGGCGATTGTGCCTCGTTAAACTGTCGCTATTAACGGGCAGACCTTCAGGAGCTTCAATGCCTTTTACGGTGATTGATGCGCAGAAAGCTTTATTTTATTACAATGGTCGAAACGTCTTGGTCCAAAGATAACCATGATGGTCCCGGCCTCGTTAATTAAACTTGATTTTTTCCCTTTTTTTATTGATAACGACTTCTTCGCTTATCTGTCGAAACCTCGTCGTATTTCTAAGCTCAGTTTGAATGTATGCTTCATTGTCAGACAAAGTTCGCATGGTATTCTTATCTTAAAATTTATTTAACACTGATCGCGTGTATCTTATCAAAATTATTAATTCTTGAATTTGGATTTATTGGTTAAACGATCGATTAAATATATTTTCGGTTTTTCTCATAATTTCCTCTAAGATGATTTTTCTAGTGACTGTACACAAAGAAATTGACGAAAAACGTTCTTTGAATGTGACGAGTCGTTATGTGATATCTCTTATCTCGCTGATATGACCTTGATCTGAAATTGGTTAACCCGTGACGTAGAGAAACTGTATAAATACGCATTCACAAAGTATTTAATTTGAAGATATCTAGTATCTCTAATAGTTATATCTATCCGCTGAAAAGAAGTTACCAAATACGTAAGTTTAGAATTTTACGACCAACTTGCAAATACACTCATTATCTATTCAACTTTAAACAAGTGTAATGTAACCTGTACATTGACGTAGTCTACAAATAATCCGTGGCTGCTCCGTACGTGCTAAAATATCAAAAGATCCGAAAGTCTGAATATTGGCCGGCAGATGCCGCTTTTCTGCACCACCCATCCTCACCACGGCCAATTTACAAATTTTCCAACGACTCAGCCTCAGCGCACTGAACATGGTAGAGGGGAGCATGGGGGCTACGAGAAAGAATTGCGAAATAGAGTAGAGTAGAGTAGCAGCGAGTAGAATAACGTTTCGTTTATTACAGCTAAATAGACGGAGGATTTTACAATGCAAATTCCGTCGCGTACAGTGTACTCTCCAGACGGTTCATGACTATCAAGAGTCGTGGTGGCTAGTCTGTCCAAGACCTGTTCCTATTTTTCAGTGTGCCTACCAAATCCGCGAATCCCTTCGCGGATCCTAATAGGTCTCGTTGAAGACCAGCTTTCCCTTCGTAGGGAGTGTGTGCTTTGACTTCGGTAGCCACCCTGGGCACTCTAGGCTAGTGTGGCTCATCAAGCTCAATGGAAGTAAAAATATATAGATTTTAGAACACTCCTGACGACAAATGCAGACAGCTAGAAATGTACCCCTTTGAAAAAAAAAACAACAGCCAATGAATTGTCATCGACAAACGTAGTTCCGAGGAATTTGCGTTCGTTAAATATACCGAATATTTCGACATTCGATAAAAAGTTTCTTTCGATCAAATGTTATTCGATAAAATGCTTTTTTCGATCAAAGGTCCTTTCGATAAAATGTTTTCGATAAAGTGCCCAGACACGATTCATATATATAATAACGTTATCTGTTCGGTATTCTGAAAATTCTTTGCTGTAATCAAAGCATAGCCAAAGTGTCTAACATATTTGACACATATGCAATCAAATTCTCTATTATAATTAATATTTGCACTAATGCTTATATACGTATATCTATAAAATAAAAGTTTTAGTTAATACATGAAAATCTATATAAATGTTTCAGCTCGTTTCAAGCATTGCATCTACATTTTACGATATTCAATTTGCTGACAAGGATACGGGCTAAAAAAGCCTCTCGAATGTTCAATACGATATCCGCTGGTAATTATCTACAACCTTTCAAAGCATTCTACGTGTATCTAGAATGTAACGTACGCACCGTAATTGATGCTTGCATAGAAGCTGTATAAATCGATTATTATCAGATTTCAGAAAATTCTACTCTAAATAATCGAAATTGGTTACCAACAATATTGGAAATATTTGTAAGGCGGGGAACATTTTTTTCACGCATTTCAATATGTAACAAGTATTATACCTATGTTTTAAGTTACTCTTCAGAAATATTAGTTTGGCCCTCTAGATCGGCCCTTGGAAACCTCGCATCGAATTGATCATGAGGGGGACGCCCCCATCCAGTCGAATGCTTGTGTAAACCGCATGCCGCTTTTTAAGGATCGAGATAAATCACTTCGATTAGCGCTTACGAGCGTTTGGGGTCGATATGGTCATAAAGCGAATCTGCAACCCCTCCTCCCTTCGCAAGACAGATGCAGAAGGCAGCCGCAAGCTCCGGCAACATCCTACCAATCCTTACCCAAAATCCGTTACCACCCATAAGTGATGTGCTCCAAAAAAGATTCTTGACTCCAGTGTAAAAAAAGCTACTGTGTGCATCGATCGATGTCATTGATCTTCTCATTATGAATATCATTACAGGACACTGTTTTATAGACATACGGGAAAATTCGTGTATAACTTTTTTAACGAGAACCTGAATATTCGACCGGGCTCGTAACTCCCATTCAAAAGTTTCATCCGTAAATAAACAAGCGCTTTAACGTCTTGTGCCTGAAGTCGCGGTAGGTCCGGACGCGCCTGTCAACTCCTGGACACGCCTGGATGCTGGGAGCCGTCTTCGCTTGATTAGATTATAAGGATGAGGTAGTACCTTCGTTGTCTTGTCGAGATTCATTTTATTTGGTTCCTCTTCATTAGGCAGGTAAAATTTAGAACTCTAGGTAGGTACCCTATACCCACAGGTATGGTTGGGTCTCTTGGATTCAGGACCAACTTCTCTTTCCTCTGCGCGTCAGCATGACTCGGCGAAGTTCCTTGAACCTCTTCGCTTCAGGATTCAACAGTTCCCTAATGGATTATCATAACGTTCTTTATTCTTCCGTAAGTAGTCACTAACTGGACGTAGGTGCCGTCGAGTACTTTAGCTACCAGTAATAGAAGTGCTATGGTGCTGCTGTAATGATAGTATTATATTATTGTTACACGTACATTCTCTTACCCAGTTATGAATAGTGCGCTTTAATATAAGGATAAATTATTATTATTAAAAATGGTCCTATCAGTAAGAAGTACTTTGGTACGAGGACCGTCATGCCATGAGCCTTGACCTCGTCAATTTTCATTGACGTAGGTCATGGTACGTTGTCAAAGGGAATTTATCGTTTAAAAAAAAAAAGGATACCTCATAGGAATGGTTACGATGAAATTTACGACATGGCGACGCTCATAATTTTATTTTTACCTTGACCACCTCGAGCAGGGACATTGACTTATCCAAGGTGGTACCCCTGCTCGAAACTGACGTTGAAATCGAGAAACGAGTCTCTTTCAGATTCATATATGCTCCACGTGTTCCAATGAAAATTCCATTCTTCTCATGCTTCTCGAAAATAATCCTAAAACTGCGGGGATATTGATATTTAGATTCAAATTCCATATTCCGCCGCGATACATGCCACATTCCTTTATATATATTGGATATCGTCGGTGGGTGGTTTACCAATAAGTTAATGGAAAATTTACCAAAACTCATGAGACGTTGCTGTATCACCACGAACAAACATTCGTAAAGCCTCAAACTAAACGGTCCCTGCCAGGTCTTAAGGGTTTACCTCCCAGGGACGAAGGGATCTTATTCTGCATGGGTGGGCTACCACGTCATTATTAAAGCAAAGGGACGACCCCCCCCCCCTCCTCCTCTCTAACGATCACCCTGCCACTTAATCACACCCAAATCACGCGAGAATCTGTACATGCCAAGGTGCATGCCCTTCAGTTGTTTTCTCTCTCGCTCTCTTTCAAACTTTTCCACTCCTCGTACACATGTATACGTACGTCTCACTCTTCTTTATCTCCATTGCCCTTTACTTTCTTTGTTCAGGCTTCTACCTTCTCTTTGTTCCACGAACAACTGTACCGTGCCACGGCAGATTACTACACGAGTCAAACGTCTCCTAGTATCAACTACAGTGGTATAAATACATTAAAACCGGCACTGGGAACTGTCTGTCTTTCGATACAATTTATTGTTTCGCACCTACCTGTCTACGGGTACAGGAGATATACTTATACCATTTTAGTTTGGTCTTTAGGATCAACGGCACCTCGATGTAAACTCGTAGCGAGAATTCGTCTTAGCTCACAGTAGAAATGATCGGTACTGCTTCCCACTCGTCCGGCCACTTCCGGCATCGTTTTTGGATTCACGAAGTGGAGTCACGAAAGGCTGATTGAGGTACACAGAGAACCTGGGACGTGTCCGTTGTTGAGATAGGTCCCACAACTCCGTGACGAGAATTACGATATACTTTCAGACTATTTAGATTCAATTTCTTCGCAGCTATTGGTATTCTTTCTCCCTTGTTGCTACGGACTTCCGGTTTAAAACTTTGCATCTTTATAAATTTTTGACTTCCTCCCGTTCTCAATGCGGCGATACGTACGTTGTGTGTTATTCCGATCTCAGGCTTCGTCGTAGATTCCTGTACGATTTGACGTGAATTCCATAGAGATATGTCAATAAGGCTAATGCCCTGGTAAGTCTTTGGCAAGTGACAGGAACACTTGCATAGACGCAACATGATACCGGAAACCGTACGTAAGACACAGAAGCCATCCAAGTAGTCTCGAGCGCATTCACCTTTCTCCCAGCCTTGATCAATCTGACACACGACGAGTTTTATCACAATTGTTTGGCCGATTCATCGAAAACACTCGAAATGATGACAACGAGGCAGTAAACAATGCCTTGGAAATTGCAAGCTGTACCACAGTATCCGGAATGAAATAACCTGTGCAGCAAGTCCTGACTGAAATATGTCGAAAAATACGTTTTCAGGTGTCATGTCAATTCCACGAGATACAGTAGGTAGGATACCCTAAGGTAGAATGAGAATTACGGGTACATACTCAAGTCCGTGGCAACAGTGCAAAACTCTTCTGAGATCAATTTTGGGTACCGTCAAGCACAAAGACTCTCCGAAGGTGTCCAGGGATCTCTGAGTAGCAATGTGGCATTAAAGGAACCAACGGCTGATGCAGCAAGTCCAGTGTTTACACTTCTGGGATAGAAGCGGGAGTAGTCCGACTCGAGTCTAGTCGAGTCAGTTCATTTGAGTTTGAACTACGCCACAAGCCAAACGACCAGAAGACCTCAAGGGGGCGCTCTCTTCACCGACGATCTATAGCCACCGTTGTGGCTCCTGATGACGATGCATATTTGCAAGCTCAGTGGTTCAAACCAACTTTACGATTGTTCGAGGCATCAACTTGGTTACCCACGTCGCTTCGCATCACGCTCAACAGGAATTCCATGCTTTGATACACCAAAGTGAAGCGACTAGAAAATGAGTGTCTAGGTAAACGACACGATAGAACTATGGTAACTAGCGCGGATACCGTAATGGCAGACGTCGTGCGTTAAATCCAAATGATCATCGTAACAGCCAATTATTATTATTCACGAACGTAAATGATACTCGGCACGCAATACGTCAAGCATAACCGAGTATGGCAGACACTTCAAACAAGTATAAAAACAAGTGCAAATCAGTACGTGGTGACATCTGGGAACTTGTAATTATTACTCGCGCATGAGGCAGGGTATCCCTTGTACGGGTTCGTGTAGTCGCTGCCTTTCAATGTGGATGATTAAGCACTGTCACGTTCGTACCGTGACAGAGATATCTTTCTTACTACTTTTATGTATATACTATGTTCGTAGAAATCTTTCTCGAGTAAACTTCACTTGGAATGCATACGTCAGAGCTTTCACAATGGGCGTGTATGCGTATGTACCGAAGTGTCTCTATGCCCTGTAACATAGTTAGCGATCTTAAAATAAAAACTGATTCGCCTTTGCTTTTGATGATGCTTCTCTCGTCTCTTAAATGAGCTCAATGGATGACGTGGCTGCGGTGAAACAAAGAGCAGGAGAGACAAGGAAAGGGATTCTGGTCTCCTGACTCGAACTGCCAGCCAACCGCGGCGACTCGCGAAGTTTGATCTGTTAGCCAAATTCCGTTTCTAACTAGCGCCAACAGAAACACCAGACCTAGATGGTAGATAGATGTCAGCCTAAGCTCCTCTAGGGATGGCTCGTGTGTACCCTTCTGCCTTGGTATCAGGCTTCTAACCTTAGCTACACCCCGTTGCCCTCTGACGGACTAGGATCTCAGACTACTAGTTTACCAACTCGTTACACCATTATCGATATAAGTTGTGTCAGGATTACTTCGAATTCGCGTACCTCGATGCCCCGAAGCTTCGAGGGGGGTGGGGGGGGGGGAGGAGTATAGAGTGTCGCAGAAAATAATTTAGGCTTCTCTCGGAATTTCATCAAGACTAATAATTACATACAGGGTGGATCAAAAGTCGTGCTGTGAATTTTGTATTTACATCGGGTATGGGTGATCGATAAGTTTTGCGTATCAAACCCTCTACTACCGGTGGGTATAGACAAGCTGGCCTGCAAATTAGTAAATCTTTTATTCGTATAATTACAGTATAGAGATCATGGCCGTTCGTCCTGAACTACTTGTTTCTACATCCCTGTAATTAATAATCTGCCACCATATATAGTTACATACTCAGGCCAATTCTGGTTCTTTATGGAGGACACAATAATAACTCACAAATGAGTTCGAGATGATAATTGACTGAGTAGCCTCATAGTCCTGGACGAGAACATCATGGGATCACCTTTGCGCTTTAAGGACAGGGTCTAGAGACAATGCGGGTAACGTGTTAATCCCACGGCACCGCATATTTATCACGAACTGTCCAAGAACCTGCAGCTCTGCTCCCTCTGCTAGACCCTGGCGCCACCCTGCCCCTCTCTATACTTCCTTCCTCCCACACCTTCCCTTTGCTCCTCTTCTGCCACTTCATCTTCCTATTCTCGGCATCGTTCCTCACACTCTGAACTCACACCCAAGCCACTGACGTTGGGGACCATTAAGTTACCCTTGGCCTGCCCTACGACCTACTTCAACTGGACTCATGTCTACGTGCGAAAATGAATGCGAAACCAGACTCCCTCTACGAGCTCCAGTGCGTCGCCGACGCTCCTTACGTGAACCTCGTTACTGTTACCAGGGGTTACGTTCAACCCTTGACCTTCAAACAGATAGAATCAGCTGGGATAGGGGTAATTTTCGGCAGAATGATTTAGTAGCAGTCAAATGTCATAGGGTTCGAAGGAGTGATACGACTGATACGAGATAATCGATCATCTTATTTTCATCTTAGGTAATGCACAGTTCATCTGTTCTCACCTTTTCTCGGCGCGATTATTAACCTTTTCAAATATCTCGTTAACCTTTGGTTCAAATCCGCGACTTGGTTTTGTCCTCTATGTTGAGTCTGCTTATGCATATGCAGCTCAGGAATTCGTGCCAGCCTGAGACAGTGACACTTTTAATAAATTACTGACTTCCTCTCGGATGTCTGCTGCCACACGCTTATATAATCATTTTAATTGGACCAGTTAAAAAAAGTGGCGAAATTAATGTGAATATCACGAATGCTCATGTAACGTCATGATTCGGACTGGATTCCATTGTGATTCTGTAATCCCGAATGTTTTTGGTCTAGATACAGTATCGCTCTATTTTATACAGCAGGAACGTGTGTCTATTTCTAAAAAATCAATACCACACTTTTGAGAACAGATTTAACTGGCGATTTTATCGACATATTCATTGGACGAATTGTAAAGGAGTATATAATCGAAAGACTAGAAATCGTGAACTATACTCATGTAATACTTATGCAAAATGGATTACACCTGCGACAAACATAAAATCATAAAATCTTTTCGTTATCGGGTGATATAACGGTACTCTTTGAATAAACATCTGAGGCCCTTATTTGCCGTTACGTATTTTCAGTATGGAGCTTCTCGTCGAATTCTCGCTCGATGTGACTTTGGCGTTAGCTGTACAATTTTCGCGATTGATTTCAAATTGAATTTTGCGGTTCTATTTATTTTTAAGTGACGTGCGTCCGTATTGGAAACGCAATGGTGTTCAATGTTATCGCAGGTTGGACTTCCGATAGACGCATCGATTTGCTTTCAAGTGTACAAAATAAAATGGTCGAATTTATCTTGTCATTCGTTCCGCACGAGCTGTCGTCGCTATTGCGCGACTATCAAATCCCTTTTTCGTACACTTCCCGCAGTTGCGGTCAGCAGCACGAGAGAAAACTGATTGTCCGTGGGCTTTATTTTTCGTACGATCGAAAATAAAAGAACAGGAACTTCCGATTGAGCCCTGAATCGATAATTTGAAAATTGTCAAGAACGTAAATTATAGTGTCTCGTATCAGTCCATTTTCACGATAGCGTAATTGAACAGTTACAATCGGGAAAAAATCACCTATGGCTGACCTTACGTCACATTCCCAGTCATTAATTTAACCAAGTTCGAATGGGTAAACCAGATAAAGGGTGGCTAACGATTTTTGCCCTATTTATTTACGAAGTCAGGAAACCTAAGTAATGGCGGCCCACTTTCGGACGAGGGATAATCCAAACCCCAGCATCTACCGACCGATGTCACTCAATTGACCAAATCCAATTATTCAATCTGAAAAACCTCGAGGTTAAGGAGTGTCCATGACGCACGTACCATCCTCTTTACCGAGTACACGTGCACGAGCTCAGTACCGCCCAATACATAAGTAGAACAATGTTTCATCATCGCTACGTACCCAAAAACGTCGTTGAATAGTCATGTAAATAATTACGACAAAACGAGCAGTCATTCCGTCAGATAATACAATTATTATCCATATTACAGAAAAAAGAAATCTAAATGATTAGTTACAAAAAATGTATGTAAAATGTAAAATGTCAGTACACGTGTACTGACATAAAATAATATTTTTATCATGACATTAAATTACTATGCATTCGTCCAATGTACCATCATAGCGAACCGTAGAAAATCCACGAAGGAACGAGAGATTGATCTTTTTAAAGGGAATTATATATCGATAATCAAGAGCCTCATGTGAAGTGTTGCAACTTTACAGTTGCTTTTAATACCAGGTATTTAAGGGGAGCAGTGTCTCCCTTCATAAGACGCATGCTCACCTTCCTAACTGTTGGTCTTCTTGCTCCTCGGCTAACCACCGCAGCCCGGGGCATCACCGTGACGTGTTTATGCACCAGTCCTCTCGTAAACTTTTAGAGTACTCCCTTCTTCTCCTACCTCATGTGGCTCCACGCCCTTTCGCTCAGTCCCGCTGGGCCTGCCGGGCCCTACTCGCGGCGATCTTCTGGGCCCTTCTGACTGTCAGGACCCCTCCTCTCGTGTACCGAACTTGCATCTCCTCGCCTTGAAGGATCCTCCGCAAAAATCTTTCAGGCCCCGCCAGTCGATCTTCCTGCTCTTCATGCGTAACTCTTCGATATGGACGTGGATATCTCGAACGTGTCGAACTGCCCCCCTACTACCGGTACTCATACCGATTCATAGGCTGATATCGTTTTACGATCGCAGGAACGGCTCAAGAGTAACGAGTACGTAACTTCTTTTTTCACTTCTTCTTTTGTTCCTTTCTGCCCATTTTTTTTAAGTATTTATTACTCTCGGTACAGACACAAGGTATCTGGACACGGGATCGATTTCTTAATTTCATATTTTTGGTATATCAAGCGAAAGGCTTCGATAATCAATGCCGAGCAATGAAACTTGGCGGTTGTTTGATCATGTGTGAAAATTCAAAAGTAATTTTGTATTTTTTTAAAATCGCCGGTGGTCCCGCACACACGCTAATACGTGCCTTCATTGTGTCACGAATTTGCAAAGCTTAACGTTAGCGCAGCCCGCGATTTTCCTCCAAAAGAACGTGACACGTAGCAATCTTCGTAACCCCGAGGCCCTCCGGCCACGATTTATAGGCCATCCAGTGTGGGTTCGATAATTCATTCTCCACGTCCTCCACCTCGGTCTCTTTCCGCGATCGTACCGAACGGCCCGAAATAACATGGCATTAAAATCAGACACGTTGTGGGAGGGAGGGCGCTCTTGCGTGCATCTCACAGTGCTGCCATTCCAAAAATCATCTATCCTACCTTACTCATATTCACTCATTTTCACTCTCTCTCTTTTTCTCTGCTTCTCGATTCACCAGATGCTTGCGCGAACATAAAGTTTCCTGTATATTCGCCTTAAATGTCATTAAACTCATCTTGGGTGATTGCGCATTAAAGGTACCTACTGTGTACGGACACGTGCATTTCTGAGACAAAATAAGTAAGGGCAATGAATAACAAAGAGGCCAAAAAATTTATTCAAAATACTTTATTTCTGGTTGTTTCTCGATACTGAATATATAACGCATATGCAATGTATATTTTGGAAAGGACTCGTGACGGCAAATTCATGTCCTTTTCCGGATCGTTCGCTATACATCGAAAAGATCGGCTCACGCAAGGGAGAGTCGGAGTGTGGAAAATTCAAGTACCGTATTTTACGATCATTGTCCGAAATGAATTCAACCTTAGTGGGGCCCGTCCGGTCCGAAAAGTAATGGAACGCCCATCCCGGGGAAATGTGTTGTTCTCCAAAACGTTCCTTTCCCCCCCCGTCCTCCTACCGCGTCTCACGTCTCTCTCCTCTCTGCGTACTGTACTCTAGTCGCCATATTCCTTTCTCCGTTCTCTACCTCTTCCTTTTCTCGGCGTTCCCTGCGTTTTACTCATTTTGCGAATGTCTTTCGGATGGACTCCAGGGTCGTGGAGAAAGACGCACTGATCTCAAAGGGGACGCTTATCTCGACGCTATGCGAATTTTTCTATAGGATTTTTATCACAGGATCACATGTATAAATGTGAATAGGTTAATGAGGTTACTTATAATTACGATACAATATTTTTTTTTGGAATTATTCTCCCAAAAATATTTTATACTTTTAGCGATATTGCGTGCGTTAACGAACTTATGGCATTATTAGGTTACGAAGGCGTTTATATATATGCGTTATTCTTTTTCTCTATTCGCAGCTGTTACCGAATCAGCTTGAAGAAGTCCATGTGAAAACTTTGAAAAAAAGAAAGATACTGCTAAGCGAAGTAGAACGCGACGAAACATACGCAAGTACGAGAATTTCAACGAGCACTCATCGAGGTGCTAGAAATTAAAGACAACTGGTGGCCAACAAGTAAGTGACTGCTGGATTTTTAATTCTGATAGTTTTGGGAATTCAATTACCTCTTCGCCACTTATTCCCGATTTAATATCCTTGACAAAATCAAAGGAGAATCCTAAATGCATTTCGTAATTTTTTATTGATCGCTCCTCCCCCTCCCCTCCCCACCTCAAGTTCGAAATTGAATCCCAAAACAGTCAATTGTCTCGAGTATCGATAACCTCAGTAATTTACTGTCCGATATTCATGCTCGAAAAAAAAGCAGTAGTCACTCTGGTTAAACCAATAAAAATCGTACACAGCTCCGGCACTACGAGCGGAACGAGCGAAATCCCGGCTAGCCGGTGGAGCAAGTGCGCAGGCGAGATGAGATTAATGCAAAGACTAGCGATCAGCGGACTTCTGTCCGTGATGCTGATCGTCCTGTTAACCGGAGCCTTCGTGACGCGTCGCGATCTGATTAACGTCGTTGACCGTGGCGTCGGTCCCGAAGAACGATCCGAGCAAGTGAATCCAGCCTGGGTACAGGACAACGTGGTTCCTGATCCAGATGATGAGCGTGAGGATAGAGATCGACACGTGGAGAAAGTTAAGCATCGAGAATCCGAACTTTCTGCAGTGGGTCCACCTCCGATTCCAGTTCCCGGTCCCTACGTGGTCAGACCGCCTAATCCACCATTGGACGACGTGACTAATCAACGACGTGAAAAAGTCAAGGAGGTGAGTAATGTATTTCCTTTTGTTTGCTCCACTTTCGACCTCATCAAAAATTTATGCAAATGCGACCAAGCATCAAGGTATTGTACCTTCGGGACATTTCTGAACTTTATTCATATTTCCCTCGAACTATAAGACAATCGGTCGTTTTGTCACTCACACTCTGTTAGTCTGTCAGACTTCTGGTTTCTGGGCTTAACTCGGTATGGCTGCTCTTTCCCTGGGGTGTCTCGTGACCGCGAAGAATTCCCAACCCGATGTGGATACGAATGAAGGAACGCGAAAGGATAATTTGTCTGAAACACATATAAAACACATATAGAACAAGACAGACTTACATTCTCGTGAAAGACCGATACGATTTCCTTGGTGTATTCACCCTGCGTGGTTATTCATCACTGAAACCTCTGAGAAATTCCGGGCGTACCTAAAGGTAAGTAAGGATAATAAGGTAATTACTTAATTTATGAGCTTCTTTACGGCCTTTCTCATTCCACTATCGGCCCCTTTTCAATTGACTGTACTTGCACAATCGGCCATTCCGGTTTCTGGTTCTACAGGATATCCTTAGCAACATATACATCGATTTGTGACTCCTGTTCCTATCTTCAAAGGTAAGATTTTGCTTGGAGATAACGTGACACCGTACATATAGATACCGTATGTCACTGACTATAGTGGAAACATTGTCTATAGTATATTACTTTTTTTAAATTTGCTCCTTGAGAATTTGTCCACAAAATAAAAGCCATGGATACGATTCTGTTTCTCTATATATATGTGTGTATGTATGTGTTATATATACACATACATCTATATACACACACATACGCATATATATACGTATAGAAAGTTTAGGTACCATCGACACTAGGAATTTTATACTTCGACTTTACTTCCTTCCTCCACTATTTCCCGTGTAGTTCATTACCAGTGAGAACAGAGGCCAAAGAGAGTCCGACAAAGGAAGTCGATAGTGGCGCACTCTTTGTCATTCAGCCATACCAATTTCGAAATGGGAATCATGGTCTCGCGATGAACTTAATGAAAGAAGAAAGTCGGAAACGTTAATCAAGTCTATAATAGGCTCTGTTGTATATTTATACGTATACGTAAAAAACCCTAGAGCACCTATTTCTATATTTCTCAATAAATCTATATATAATAAGACCGTATCACGAGATATTCATATTTCCTTTCGAGGTTGACGGATATTCCAGGAAATAGGTATCTTCGAGGACTCTCAAAGGCTTCTCATGTACCTCAGTACTATCAACCGATACCAAACCTTCCGAGTAGTTGAGCTTCTTAGGAAAGTTGTACTGTCTGTCTGAATGCCTATATATGTATAGAGTTTGTACCGCGGCTGCTCAAAGTTAGCAACTATATTAATTAAATTAGTCCTGCGATACCAACTGGACAGGCACGTCCAAGAGTGACGGTCGGTCTACTATACTCATTGAGTTCAGCGTGTAAGAAGATTGCTGCGATAACACATCAATTACATTAACATTACCCCAACTGGAACGGGTATCCAGGAACGGACTCACAGGGTTGCTGGAAACTTTCATCACATTTCCGGATTTGCTGCCCTTTCCCTTGCTCCCTCCATACAACGAGCTCGCGTTCACGTAATCACGTGATTCTCACTCGCGTCATAAGCACCGAGTGCTTTTTCGCTAATGAGGTGTACCGGTATGAATATAGTTTAGATATTAATACACGCTACTTTAATATTATCGATATCCGTTGTCGTTTGGTTAATACATTCACCTATTGGATGTTATTTTTTCTTGGCGTTCATACTCCGACGTCTCTATTTCATTGAGGACCAACAATTTTCTATAGGAATTTTAGTCGGGTTATTTTATACTATGAATATGACTATCTATGGCCTGGAACCGTCAAGTATCTTCGAATTCTCACGTTGTGGGTACATCTGTGTTTACATGCGCGCCTCCAAGATCCTATCTTCAAGATTGAGCACCTTGAAACGGTGTTATCTTAATGGCACTGGTCATTTACACGCTACCCTAAAGTCCCGTGCACACACGATGATTATCCTTTGACGTGTGACGTTTTTACGTTACCTTTTTCCCCACGGAACCCTAAAAGCAATCTTAAGGAATCGGTGGGGCGAGTTCGTTTTACCATCAGCCACGTACTATATGACAGGCAATACATATAGTACGTGGCTGATGGTAAAAGTCCTGATAAAGTATGCGCGAAATGTTACGTAAGCAATAATTTTTTAAGAATAATTTCAAAAAACGATAATATTTTCATACGTATATGCAGAAGAGCAAAGGTGAATTGGTAAGAAATAATTTTACGACAAAGCGTTAAAAGCTGAGTGTCGTAAATCAGATTCTCGAGTGCTAATGCAAAATCACTTGTGCCAAAAGGAGCATAAACCCATCCAATTGGATCGTCCATCGAGAACCAGTTGAGCAAGTACGCACGTAATTACTAATTACGCTCTACCCTCCGTTGCTGAGCAGCTCTCGAATAGGGATCCGATGGTGGAGTCGTCTCATCAGCGGCTGCACAAACGCATTTCGAATAACGTCAGTTTAGTGTGATCGTGCCTTAAGGGTCCTCTCACTCGGATTACCGTTTCCAGCCGCTTCCATCTATCAAAGGGTTCCCCAGCGCCGCGTCTCCGCAAAGTCGTATTGTCTATCGCCGGTAGAGACCGCACAATGGAAGCGGTTCCTTTTAATGAGACACTAGTTAAGAGGACCACAGAGAAAGAGAGAGGAGGAGGAGGAGAGAGAGAGACAGTGAGAGTACGCGCGAAAAGGAGAATAGAGGTGTATAACATAAGGTGCTGGACGAAGTGAGAGAACAAGAACGATGGTAGAGCAGGACAGAGAAGGAGAAAGAGTACAGGGAACCATAGGTAGAAGAAGAGGAGGAGGCTGTCGCACCCCAAGCCGCAGTGCCGCTTTCATGGGAGATGCGAATAGGGGTGTCGGTGCCAGTAGCTCCACTTAGCAAAGATTAATTCACGCTATTAGCCCGGGGTAGTACAATGCACGACTCGCCTCACAATAATAAACAAAGCCGTAATTATGGTGAGTCGGTGCAAAGCGAAGGAACACAAGGTGATGGGCGGTGCGCTTCTCTACCTCCATGAACCATGGCAATGACGATGGTTATGCCGATGGTTTGTGCCACTTGGAACAAGAATTTCTGTCTCGGTCGACGCCGCCTATTCCTTTAGTCTAAGATTCCCATGGTGCCGCTGCTCTCACGTCCTGGTCCTACCGAATGAATGCCCTGATTTCGGTTAGGTTATACTCACAGGTACCCTCTTCTTCTATTACCTATTCCACCCTTTCATTCTTCTTCTACCATTTTTTTTGCCATTTTATAATCTCCCTCTGTCTCTCTCTCTCTTTCTCGTTCTCTATATATGTTTTTGCTACGCCAAAGTCGTGCATTCCTATGAACTTCCTGGACTTATTGCTAAGTCTCAAACATTCCACGAATTCCTTTCTAGGCTACCCCCAAAGGGACCAGATAAGTCTATATAGATATACTCGACGATAGGAAGTCTTCATACTACCAGTAATCTAGCTCACCGCCGGCGTCGACTCAAAGGATTCTCGTGATTGGATATGTAACGCACCATGTGCATCTATCTGTATCAAATTGAAATCGTTCGTACTAGCTAGTTACTTATGCGCGGGTCAAACAAATTCTAGCTATAAAGGCTATTCTACCTACCCTTATATCGTTAAGGACTCACTTTATTATATCCACTTACTCTCACCTGATATCACAAATTTAAAAAGGGTCCAGCTGGGTCATTGATATCTGAATTTCGCTACGTAACTGTACATATACATATATATGTAAAAGCATATATATACTTAACAACCTACCTATCATATAACTACCTGCCTATCTTCATTTCGAATGACGCAGGACGATTCTGGAATCCTTGTGATCTAATGAGATCCACTAACGAGTGGATACTATAATTGGGCGCGTTCTGCCGTGAAGATGAGTTCTCGCCTGGATGCTTTGGGGATTCCTAGGGAGGGTTGAGGAAGTTCAACTGAATGTACTTGTACATAATATTATACATAGGTACATCGCCTGTACGGCTTATATACGTGTTACTCGGAAAGGAATCTAAACGTGATTTTTACGCTTCAACAGCAAGAAATATTTCTTTACTCCTTCATATTAGCGCCTCGAAATTTCTTCGTTATAATGAGATGACCTCGCGAAGAACTAATCGTAAGGTATAAAGAACAATCTGGAAGTACTCCAATGTCGTTTACCCCACCTGCAATGTTTCTTGATCAAGGTATGAGAACGTATTGAAAAATAGGTACGTAGACGCTTACTTTGATATATTGATTAAATTCGTGCTGCACTGCACTTTAATGGGAATTATTAGTTGCTTGCCGATGGTTTATCGGATAATGATATTCGCTAGCTTAATTTATAGCGATATTATATTTTGTAATATAAATTTATTGCAATTTCATAAAATCCCTGTAATTACGAAATCACGTACCACAAAGTTTACCATATAACGAAGTTATTTCACGGGAATACATGAAAGTGAATATTCCATGAGGAACGACGAAAATTCATAAAAACACGCGTACGGATATGCACCCGTGTACGCGGTTCACTGAAATTGGAAATAAAACGTGAGTAAAAAAAAAGTGATTTACAGCAGCAGTATGTTATATTCGAAAAGTTGTCGGACGTTGAAAACCCTATCGGCTATGTGGATAATAAAGGTACGAAAAATTGAAAAAGTGCATTTAAATTATTTCGGGAAATAAAACTGCACGGAATAAGTACGCGTACGCACAGCGTCCATATGAATATAATATATCCTGTGTAAGTCTCTATTTTTAGTTTATTCATTATTCGTTTGCTTTCATGACAATAATGGATACGTAACTTTCTCGCTAATACGTAGAAACCTATAAAAACTCGAGTTTATTCAATCGAGAAAAGCATATAGAGCCTTTTCGTGATTTTTGGAAAATTGCGAATAATGGAAACGAACATTTTCAATCCACAGCCAATTGCTACAAGGGTATTATCTATTTGTTATTAAAATGGTAGACGCTCAATGAATACTGCAGAAAATAATAATTGAATGATGCCACGCATTCCTGTTTGCCACTACCTGTTTCTCTATCCCTGGTCATTCCTTTCTACCGGCACGGCTAATGCTTTAATCCTAACATGGACGTTAACCAGATTACGGTCGACGTAGCCGCATGGTATTTGTCGTAGTTTCTTTGAACGAATTAGCCACAATTACAAGGATAATGTCGTAGGAATTGCCTTCGAGGGGATGCGACGCGTCTCGACGTCAAGGCAACAGCTGCTGGCTCCTTGTCCTCGTACATTTTTTACTCATGAACTTGACTGTCCCGATCGCCACTTGGCAGGTTTACCTGTAGGAATCGAAAATGGAAACTTCCCGGGAACAATTCAAAGAACCTAAATTATCGTAGGTATATTCTCAAGCCTGACTTTCACGTATACTATACAAAGGTTCCGCGGTTAAAATTGGAATCCATTTTCGTACAGTGGCTTCCTTGAGCAATAAAAATTATATTTGTTAGTTTTATAACATATAATTTTCGGTTGCTATGCCAGTAAATATTTGATTGAAAGTGTCCTTCGTGAAAACCGATATTCTTTTCTTGGCCGTTACGTTATCAAACACGTAAGACAGTCTTTGAGTATCGGTGGAAGGCTATAATCTTTGGAATTTTCTTGTCGTACACGGTTCTTCTATGCTTTATTATTGTGCCTGAACAAAGAGCCGGGAACCTTCGAATTCACGACGTGTTCGCCCGACTTACGTGTCACGGAGACACTTGTGCTATATTGCCCCTAAGTTATGCCACCGTAAAAATATGATGAAACGAGGGCTGCGGCATTATTGCTGGCTCGTAAATGGCTCGAAAAATCAGACGGTAAAGATAATAACGACGACAGAAGTAATAAGTTTTCCCGCAGGGAAACGTTTCATGTTCCTCTCAAGATGAGTCTCGGTGGTTTCTGCTTTTTGCTATACCTCCTTGCTCTTGAAATCTTAGCGAATTTCACGCGTTCTAAAGTCAACTCACGATCAGGGTAACACCTCTTGTGTAAAGTCAACGAGGATACTCATCGTCAAGACCCTCGAGGCCTTGGCAATTACAAGAATCCGAGAAAGGACTGAATAAACTCCCTGCTAGATTTCGCTGGAGGTTATCAGCAGGTATTTTAGGAAAAAAAAGAAAGAACCAACCCAATAAATTTTCAGTATACGATAAGAATTTCAAGGAAGCAAAATTACAAACTCTCTATCTCGGCAAGTCGACCTTTTTTCTCCCTGATAACATTAAACGTATATCCATCAGAGGCGACTCCCTCTGCTCTGTAAAGTACAGCAAGCAATCATCTCGCTGAATACGTACAAAGTCCTACCCTGTGGAAAATTACCAGCAGCATTAAGAAACGATTCCCCTACCGATCCCAAGTACTTTCAACAAAGTGCCAGCAATCAAGTCGTTCGCCGATTATAAGAATTAGAGAGAAAGAAGAAAAAAATGAAAAAGGAAGTACTCGTAGTAATTCGCCCTGCAGATTTTTTCGTTTCAAAAGACGAGGGTAAAGAAAATGACACTGGACACATCCTGCTGTGAAACTATTACGTGTAAAATGGATATACCTACTGTACACGTAGGTACGTATACCTTAGCGCATACATACATTTCTTACCACATTCCGGTCCCTACTTGGAAAAGTTACTAGTCTACCCTAGGACAATTATCACTAGAACGTGATGCACCCAGGGAACCATTGCCCTATACCAGAACCATTTCTAGTACTTTAGAAAATGTCGTACAGGTTACTGTACTATAGATGAAGGTACGCTGTAGATAGGAGTCACATGGGGACTGTGTTAGGGACGTAACGCCTATCTATTCCATGGAATTGTAGATAGGCTTTTCAGTTATACAAGTGACGAGCCGATAAACGATTGAAAGACAGGTAATTCAGACGAATTTTTCAACTTCGTAAACAGTTGAAAAAGCGAGAACAGTAACCAATTTTACTGGTAAAGTGTTCTTCGAGAAGAAATAAAAATATCCCAAATGAAAAAGTACAATTCCAAGAAAGAAGCTCTATTTCGTTCTTCTGCTATAGGTCTGCTCGTTATTCTTCTTCATCTTTCTTCTTTTCTTTTTTTTCTAATTTTTTTTGCTATCCTCTTATTTTTCTCTGTCGACGCGTTCTTCTATTCTTAAACACCCTTTCGCTACCTCCCTTTGCTATACCATCGTAAGACCCGACACCAGCGAGTTCCTTTGTCGTGCATCGGCACTGAAGCAATTATACCAGTTTTCTTACCTCGTAGCCTCCTAACCCCTCCCTTTCTTTAGCGAATCTTTACCATCCCTCCTTTCTTTTTTGTTTCCTTCTTCATCCCGTTTTTTTTCCTTATGTAAAGCAGGACCCCGTTTAGTCCTCAACGCCGATAAAATATCAGCCACTCTGGTATTTGCCTGAAACACAAGTAGTTCTTCAGGATCGGAGATAAATTCTTTGTCGTTATAATTTTAATGAATTTAATTGTACCATTCGTGTCTGTCAGTAAGATTACAACTGGACTAAAAAAAATAACGAACCTGCCCCCCCCCCCCCCCAATTCGCTTGTGACTATATTAATATTAGATTTATTATACTCTAAGGTTATGTCTGTTTAAATGTGTATGATTGCTCAGAAGGGTAGTATATGAGAAATTGAAAATTTTAATTAATTCCAAAATATTTCTTGTTTTCTCACAGATGATGAAACATGGCTGGGATAATTATGTAAGATACGCCTGGGGTAAGAACGAACTGAGACCCATCTCCAAGAGAGGACACAGCGCCAGTATCTTCGGAGCATCCACCATGGGCGCCACCATAGTCGATGGTCTGGATACTCTTTACATAATGGGGCTGCACAAAGAGTTCAAGCAGGGACGTGATTGGATTGCTGAAAATCTGAATTTCGATATTGTGAGTACTTACCCAAAATATAATTAATAGATATTTTCTAGAGTTGAAAATGCCAAGATATTTATTTCGTTAACGAGCCGTTGCTCCTGTTAACAGTTAGACGCAAGTTTAATCATTATCAAAGACTCTTATTAGCACACTGCATAGTGGAAATAGAATTTCTAAGGGAATAGAATTTCTCTAAGCGAATTTTAAAAGCTAATATGAAAACCGTGCATGACGTCATACGTCACTCCGAAAGATCGACGTGAGCCGAAAGCAATTTCAGGTTAACGTTCAAGAACAAATTTTCCAGCATCTTTCCAGCTCCTTGTCAGTCGATAATCTCGATGGAAGGAAGATTCGTAAACAATCATGAAAAAAACTTGAAAGATTGAAACCCATCTTATTCCTGCAAGATCGGTGTTTGCTCAGGAAAACGAGTAACGCATGTTCCTATATTTTTCTTGGTTGCCTCTTGATTTTCCCGCGACACGGTCTACCGATGACACGGTTCCTGTCATTCGAAAGAAGAGTTAGAGACAGAAACTAGAAGTCTCCATCTTGCTATGCTTCTTACGGCAAGAGAAGTTAGCGCTACTTATACGAGAGACAAGACGTAGCCTACGGCTATAGCAGTGTCTAATAAAATTTTTAGATGATCCCCCGTCAAGGATCTGTATCTAATACCCTGTAATCCAATTTAATAGATACTCGTAGCAGATAATAATTCAAATTGGAAGGCGTTCGTGACTTTATTAATTGTGACTTTAGCGTGCGAATTTATCTTATAATTACATCTGGTTTACAAGTAGGTAATTTCTGTACAACACGCATGTATAGTACGTAACGGTATCGTGTAGAACTGTAGTATAGAGGATGGGTATGATTTTCATTATCGTTATATGGGTACGGAGAGAGAAACATGGAGTCTTTTCTCTTTCGTGATAAAGGAATGGAAGGTTCTGGGGCGCGATAATTTGGCGTGTAAAGCGTAGTAAAGTGTAGCAAAGTAACGCTGAAGGCGGACAAAACGAAGAAGAACAAAGGACGAAAGAGGCAAAGGGATTGGCTAAATGCGTGTCCTCGAGGAAGTAGCCGGAGGCTAGGAACCCCTTCAAGGGATCTAAGGACAGCTCGTCCTGACTCTCACGCGGCTTCAGGATTATCCCGCAGGAACTTGGCAGAGGATCGAAGGACCTCCAGGCAAATATGTCGAGTACCCTTGGACGACACTATCTAGATGTTGTTTACTGAGAAGACAAACTCGACCAAAAAGCATCAGAGTTCAGAAGGAACAAATCTAACGTTGTTCTGGCATCGTTTTATTTACCAAGATAACCGTGGTATATACCCAGACAACCACACTAGAGGCGACTCCATTACCAAAATAAAAAAAAATCGGACAATTCCAGAATTACATAAATCGGGACAAATAAACATACATGGGAATCTCCTATATCATATGTAGTTTTTATTCAGATCTATATGAATGCTCTGAAACTCGTTCGTCTACGGAAGGCTGTGAAAACCCATTTTCCATGGATGCAGTATTACATTGAAATACGTCAAAGGTATAGATCGAGGTTGATTATATATATGTATATCGTGTACTTTGGTCAATTCACTGTGCTACGTTCGCGGCTATTCCGTAACGCTACGTAGAACGAGTATCTTTCCGTGTAAATAGTTACGTTTATTCGATACTCGCGGTAGAAGAGTTTGTAAAGCCAGAGAGAGAGGAAATAGCGTATGCCCGGATGAATTCATGAACGTAATAGCCGTAATCGATACCCGTGTAGACGCAAGCTCTTTGTTTCAAAGGTAAAGGTCGACCAATTGGGAGCTTGACGAAGAGTAATCTTCACGAGTGATGCATCTCTTTGCTTCACTTTGAAGAAATGTTTGTTCGTCTATTCGCATGGACGTGCTCTACGAGTCGTAAACATTGTGGGGTATACCAGGTGGTACCTTTGTTAATTAACTTATCCGTTATGTAAATCAATGTCTTAAGGAGAACGTCAGTCCGCTATTTCTCCCAGTGTATATGTAATAAACTTCGGCAACTCGGGTGAGACTGCGCGCCACAGTTTCGTAAGTACCGGGACGAAACTTAGCTCGGTTTATCAGAAGTTGGTAACAGTGCCTACTTCTGGCATTAAGGGAGGATTCCTAAGTGGATAAGTTCACATATTAGCCCTTTGGTAAGACGGTGGCGGCTTGTCTCTACCAAATAGTCGCACTCGGATTCTTCATCGTCCTACCTGTATAAATACGCCGAAATAAGAAAGAACTACGGGCAATATAATTCTTTTTGTCACGAAAAAAATAATAATAATACGACCGTAGAACAGATTCATGTTTATCATGGGTACGACTCTCTTTTTCTTACGTATTTCTTCTTCCTTCGTTTGCTACATCGCTCCTGGCGTGGGAGCCGCACCCCTGCCGCCACTCGAAAATGGGCGACTATTCAAGGCGCGGAGCTCTTGGGAAAAAAAGAAAGGGGTAAAAAGTGAAAATAAAGGGAAAAAAAGAAACAGGCCCGTCCTCGATTTCGAAGGGCGATAAATTCCGGAACAAACTCCATAAACGAGCTGGTAAAAGTAAAAGGAAAACCGTGGCCGGCTGGCGCACGTTGCATTATACTGAGAACGATGCAGGAGCCAGAAGTCAGAACTGCGCTTCTATATGTATACCATAGAAATGTTGGTCATGATATACATTGGGACACAGCGGCAATACCCCTACCCCAGGACACCACTTGAATATTTGCTCTCCGCGCATGGCGCTACTCTGCATACTTCATACACGCATTGTTCAAGAGCACGACCACGAACCATGGCTGGCGCATTTTTAATCATGCGTCTTCCACTATACCCAGATTCCGGCTACCATCCGTTTTTTGCCTCTTTATATGCACGGCGCTTGGGAAGAAATTTCATACTATAATAACGTCACGCCAGAGTAAATTGACTTTTTGAATACGTAAAAGCCAGATTAAAGTCTTTGTAGTACCAAATGATTTCTGTTTATTCGAAGAAAAAAGTTCCCGTACACGATAAGTGCACGTGTACTGTATTTGCACGCAGCTTGATGATCTTCGCACGATAGTCTCATCAGCACGACATTCCACTTCCTCTGACGATCCATCCTCTTGGAGGTACTTCCGTCGACAGAAAATACCTCCTCCAGGAAGAAGAAGGGAGGGTATATAAGTGGCGATTTGGAAGGCGAGATCCAGGATGCGCCAGCAATCAGTTATGCCACTCGGTGCCTCGCCTAACAGTCCACGCTGCAATAGCTTAGTACGAAGCGGCGCATATATCACAAGGCTGATCTCCATACGATGCACACGCGGTGCATCCGACGCATATAGGTGCCCGCTACGACGGAGCGACTTCACTGACAAGCTGAAAACACGCGAAGCCGCGCGCCAGCATCTAGCGGTGGCATCTTACCCACACGCCATTCATCTGCAAACAGGGCTGTAGGCATTTGTAAGGCATCAGCCAAGGTAAGTCAACGATCCGAAGGTGCGGTCCAGACAAGACGATCAAGCTTCGTATGCTGATCTCTGTCGAAGGGAAGAATCAGAAGAGATAAAAAAACGATAAAGACCTGTACACTGTTCTCAGCTTCACTTAGGAGATGCATCGTTTTACAATCTTCACGGCGAGTTCGATCGGCTCCAAAATATCTACAAGACTGGATGCGTTATGAAGATGATCATGGACACGGTACTCTTGGACGAGGAGATACTGAGAGGCGAAAAGGCAAAGGTCCTTGGATCAAGAATTGAAGGTGTCAAGAAAGGATCCCTATTGGAGGGTATCGATTGATCATCCCCCTGGACCATTATTTTCTCGAAGCGTCTCTCAGCTATTCTTGAGCTTGAGACACTCGTTTCTACGTTTTTCTCTCAATTTTTATAGGTACTCTAATTAGGTACTCCCCCGTAGTATCCGCGCTTTGATACGATTCGGTACGTTTCTCATTGTACGAGACCCCATCCCCTTCGAGATTCTTGGTCGACGACAGGCACGGTCTGTTAACTGGTCGCCGCCTGGCTTTGCAGGGTACAGTCTCTTTATAATCCGTTCTCGCGCCGTTGACACCCGTGTCTTACCTCGCTCTCTCTCCAAGTCCGAGCTTGCTGACAGGCGTGCTAATTGTGTAATTCTCACAGAAGACCACGTCTTAGACGATACCCTCAGCCGCGAAATCTCGGAGCGATAATCGTCAATACCGATCATCATAGTTTCTGCTGCTTGTTTCGTTCGATTTCATACCCAAAAAAAATTATTGTTATACGACAATACTGGACCGTGCATGTAGATGCTATACCTATATCAGTCTTCTCTGTATCTCAGTCGCCCTACCTATCTCTTATTCGTGGTTTCCTCTTTGCTTCTATCTTCAATGGGGTTCGAAGAAGCCCCTTATACTCACTCGCGCGAATCGTGATTTACCACGGGAAGATACCGTTCCGACATTATGCTACCGCGGAGCTTATCTAAAGTGTAAGTGTAATGTCTCTATTGCCGTTCTCTCTCCTCTGGCTTGTAGCATTATCGCAGGAATGGCGGCCTGACTGTAATCTACGCTACGTGGTAGTTTAGCAACGAGTGCGCGACGTCTGAGCGAACAAATGCAAACGTGCCGGTCATTACTCGTTTCTCTCGAAGCCACACGCCAAGCCGTTCGATCGGAACAGGAGCGAGAGCCGTCCATCTGTGCAGCCACGTACCTTAAAAATTTCCTAGCGCAATATCGAGCAGCTTCAAACGAATTCAAAATTCCGTGCGTATAGCCGGAACGAAATAACGAGGAAGGAACGCTTATTTTTCCCATTTCAAAAGTACTTCCTAGCAACGTAAGACTCACCGCGCACACGTTCAATTACCACTGTAGAGAATCGTAATGGGGCCGCGCTTCGCGTAATAACAGGGAAACAACCTGAAACTCCAGTCGAAGTTCGGCGGCAATAACTTTCGAGCTGGGATCTCTACTCCGAGATCTTTTCTCTCGTAACAGCCTCTCCGGACGACGTACACAGACTCCGTCCGTGCATGCGTTTGTGAGATACGCACGCAGCCGTTGCGTAATGAATGTGCGGTGCAGCTGGGGCACTTCATTGTGGGATCAGTGCTGGGCTGAAGTATGGGCTGCCGTGAAATCCGGGGTTGCCAGTGGCATCCCTTACTCGAGTAAACCGATCTAAATTCTCTTTAGAATTATCAACCCCTTCGAATTCGCTGGGCCGGAAGTCTTAGTTGAAATTTGGTAAACATGAGAGTCGTGGGTTGCGTTATGCAAGCGCGTTCCTTTGCTTCTCTACGAACCATATCGAGTGGAAATGCCTTGTCGAAGGAATTTTTATAATCGTGTGTATGTAAGCTGCTGGCGATACACGCGCATCGGTTGCACCAGACGAGATTATGCAGCCTGGTAATAACGTGTTCCTTCGACGAAATAAGATTTTCCTCTTTGTGCTCGTACGGAACGACGTCTATATACCCTATAGAGAAGTCAGTCCATTTAGAGCTATATTAAGAAAGCCATAGAGAGAGAGAGTCGAGAGAGGGGAGGAGCTGCGAGAATTCTGGGATATTGCAGTTTAGCGTATATATCTCAGAAGCCAGTGGAATGTTTGCCTCCTTTTCCGTTTGCACTACGCTATTATATTGCGCGCTCGTTATTGCCTTCTCATGTAATTTTACCCCGTGAAACCCTACCGTAATTTCTCCTACTTTCCTCCAAGGGATATTCTCCGACGTGGATTAGCATTGCAATACCTTGCACCGCACTTCGTTACGAATTTAAACCTTGACTCTGTTCCGATAATTGTTCTACCACGTTTGATCGGTTCATGTCTTTTATCGTTATCCGTATGTAGTTCCTGCTACTGGAATTCAATATCAAATAGGTCTTCTTATTGGACAGTGAGAAAAACAGTTGCACGTATGTTAACTTCATGTAGCTGTTAAGAAGTCCGATAGGAAGTCTCGCGAAGTCTGACAGCGCGTATCCGAAGGCAGTCTCGGGACCAGATTAGAAAACCAGGTGGTAGCCAGAGGAAGTCGAAACGTCAACGTTCAGCTGAGCTAGTGGAAAATAGCGTGCCGACGATATCCGCTTTGCTAAGACCTGACACGTGGTATTTCAGAAAGCTTCCCCACGGCACACGGCTATAAGTAAGGTTAGATGGAACCGAATATCTAGAATATTAAACTTCTTTACCGTGAAAACCCCACCCTGGTACTATGTGCATCCGGTCTTTACTGCGGGCCTAAATTTTCTGCTGTGTATATATACCACACTATCGTTACATATTGCGTGCCGCCCACGGAACGTTTCTATGTAGCCACGCAGCCGTGCATATCAATGACTACGCTGAATTATTACGTTTCCATTAAAAGTTACAGACGTAATGAGCAACTGCACGGGGATTGCCAAGGGACTACTGGTAAACTCTCCTCTAATACTCTGTTAACCCTTTGTTAGTCGCATTTATTTTCACCATCTCGTCACGTTAATGCGAATTTGACAGTACGAATTTCCAACAGTGCGACATCGAAGGGTTAATATGATTTGATGTATGTACTTAGGCGGAACACACATGTCCCGTTAATACCTATAGTCTTGGGTCGAGTAATAATTAAAATTCGTAATCGTAATTTTTGTACAGTTTCGAAATAATTTCAAGACAATACTAGTAACTGAAAGTTAAATAAAGGCCGTCGCGTGACACATTGGTCTTTGGCGATAGCTGTAGATTATTTACCTCAGCCTTTTCACAACGGGGAGGATTTTGTACTCTCGTGAGGATTAACGCTTATGGTCTTCTCCTGTTTCTCTTTTTCCTCTCATTTTTCCTGCCTTTCTTTTTATAACGAGTCACAATTCCCCTTTACACTCGGTTCCCGTATCTGCCTTCCTTCATTTCTCTCTGCCGCTCTCCCGGTTACGCAGAGCCCCCTACTACGGCTACGTCGACCTACCAGAAATTCACGCTCGCGTGAAACCCGTGAGAATAAAATATTATTTTCATGCAGGCCGTATTCCGTATGATTTTCATTCTTCTCGGCTTCGCGCTCGAAGCTCGCTTATAAATTTGATTTTACATCAACCGTTGGGAGTCGCACGTTCTCTTCGGGGCTGTAGAAGAGACGCCGTGAAATTAGACAAAGTTTAAAGACGCCGAAACCATACTTGCGGAGACTGCCGGGAAAATCTATTTTCGCTAAGATGAGTGATCCGAGTAGACAGGTATACGTCTATCTAGCTACAGGTAAGATGCAACAAGCTCCTGCATCATCATCAGACTTACAAAGCACTGCAGGTACCAGAAACGGGGGTGCCGCCTGTGCATCTTAAGTTAACAGCCTCGTAAAGCAAAGATCGGTGTGCTAATACATAACAAACTCGCTTCACTCGGTAGAGTCTATTGAGCCATCGGCAGACGGGCCTCTTGCCATCTTGCAGGTGCAACGAGAAAATAAACTTGTAAAGCAGCTGCAGTTTATGACGCGTCCGCTCGGAATTGCTCTTGTATAAATAATTGTAACAAAGATTAGAGCGATGCGCTAAATTTCATATCATCCTCGATAATGCACGTGGTCTTTGCCGTCGTGCAATATCAAAATAATATCTCAAGATAGCTCCAACGAACAGAGCATTCTTCTCGCGTTCCGACGCCATGAAAATTTCATAATCATCCATTACCGCAGCACTCGGTGGCGTTACGTTGAGCGGCACGGACGTCTGCATTCTGAGACGGCAATAATTGATGGGAACCTCACGAAGGTACCATTGGGAAGTGTGTGGAACTTCCGTTGGTGCCGCTACTGGCTGCTTCCGGTGGTCGATCCAAACGAGTCTCCCACCTTATCTTAATCTGTGAGGATGTGTCTGAATTCAGTACTCTCTCAGCTCTGATAACCTTACCCTTCCTCTGTCTCTCTCTCTCTCTCTCTCTTACCTGCATCTCACTCATCGAAATCCTTTGGCTTCCCGCCTTCAAAAACCCTTCCACTCCACCACTTGTCTGGTATTAGGATAAATTGCTGCTATTACAACAGGTGGACCTGGCCATATTTCGTAATTTTCCCGTCGGATGCGTGGCGGTGCAAGATGCAGCAGATTGCACCCGCTATTTATGACTATGATACACATATCCCGTTGCATCGAGGCTCCTCGACGCTGTAAAGCGAACTGATATACCAGTCAGTGGTACTCAGACATCTTCAGGCTCTGTGAATTATCCTATCACTGTAATTGCATTTGCAGATTCAAATCTTCCAAGGAAATAATGCAATTTACTTCTGATTCAGTGTCACAATGCGTTTGTCGTTACCCCATTTTCTAAAGTTACTGCAATCATTGAAATTTTATGTGCGGTCCTATTACCATTTTAGTTATAATAAATTCAATTTCGCAAGAAGTACTGCACGATAATAATATTTCATTGATCACTGTCCGTCAATTTAACATGATCTAGACGTAATTACATCGGACACACCGTGTATGTTATAATGGTGTGTATTTAGGTCCACGCGTAACGCGCTCCATTCACCGCCGAATGGACTAAAATTGAATTTGGTCGATAGAATTTGGGTAGAGCCGGCAATATTAAATTCCAGGAAACTCCGTTCAGCCATACACTGAAATAATATAGCGTAATATCTATTCAATACAAATGGATAGAAGCGCAGACAGAAGGCAATGGTAATGGCATTGTTATATACCACAGAATTTATACCAAGCTAGATTTTTATATTATGTAAAAACTTCAAAGCACGTGCCTGAAAATTCTACTCAATGCATCAATCTGTATGTATATATTTTAATGAAACCAATTACAAAATATTTCAAATTTTATATCAATAACACACGTCACCACTCTTTCTCGAAAAACCAAAGGTACATAATATACAAGTTAGGTTATAAACCGGTAACAATGTTAATCAGTAATTAGCATAGCCAATCACCAATGAGCTCCTATACCTTTCATAACAGTTGACCCAAGCTCACCCGGGAGCTTCTCACACCGGTCACTATCATGGTATCTATCATTAGCGTCAATTAGTAACACAATGCTCCGTTATTAACAGCACATAAACACCCACATTAATACTGGTCCATATGTCTCAGTACTGTATAGTACAGTACACTAGTACACTAACTACAATTCGTACTATTAGTTCTGAACCAATGACTGTCCTAAACCGCTCATTAGTGTTTCTCTTTTATACCTTGTCCTTTCTCTCTCTCTCTCTCTCTCTCTCTCTCTTATCGTCAAAGCTTTTTCCCTTCTAACTAGTGAGAAAAACCAACAACACATTTCCCAGCGTAGTCGGGCCTCTGTTTGAGGAGCTTTCGCGAGTTTGATTAAGAGTACCAGCTAAGTGGTGAACTAATTAAGGTGGAATAAAAATATATACCTGTAGCTTATAATTAATGCCAGTTGCACTCCACTGGTTTCAAGCAGCTTGTTGCCTATATAAGTATATTTAGAGAGGTAGTCAGTGCTTTTATTTGCTTACGTAAAAGTAGGCTGTCACTTTTTACCTAAAAATCCATATTTCATACGTATAGTAAGTAATCCACGTGAATACGACCTTAATACTACGTTAACACAGATTCCTCGGTAATCCTAATACTGTTCTTAATGATTTCTAGTAAGCACAGGTACGTGTACAGTGCCTTCTACTCAAATTTCACGTCTTGTATTGAAGATTTAATAATTGTGCAGGAAGCGCGGGCGATAAGAAATTGGATAATAATAATATTTTTATTGAATTCGTCGACCTCTATGGAAGCTGATACGAGTATAATCGTAATCTTAATCCGACCCTTTTTACGTGCGTCTCTTCGTGGAGGATACGCATGTTCCATGGAATGTGGCGTATCGAAGACTCGAGGCTGCGATGCTATACGTGAACTTGAAACCACGACAACTCAGATTTCCCTAACGAATGCGTCGAAAGAAATTCCGCGCGCATAACGACGCGAGTCTGCGGACTTAAAGCCATGCCACGTCGACAATATGAAATTAGAGGATACTACAACGGCGCATGCCGGATAATCGTAGCGGACTTTCACGTTAATGTATATTTCAGAAAAAAAAAGAATTTCACTGATGAGAACGGCGGTATGATCCGTACGTAAGAAACATTAAATACGGCAAGCTGAATATATGCAATGCGTATACTATATACGCATACTCGAAAGACAGAAAAATCTGAGACTTTTGTCTGGCTTAATCGCCACTGTAGAAACTAGTATAGACTCTTGCCGAGGAATCGAATAACGGAGTAATAAGTAGAGATAAAAGATGGAGAGAATAATTATGGTACATGTGTATCACTAATTATTACAGAGATAAGTATTTAGTTTCGTGTACAAAGCATGTATGGTTATTATTAATATTATTTATTGTACATAAATTGCATATGTAATGTGGGTGCAACTATTGCATACATTCGTCATTGTGTTATGTTTAATGTGTCTCGTATCGTTTAGTATCGTTTCTTAGAATTTTTAGTACCGCGATAAGAGATAGAAAAAAAATTGTAGGGGTAGACGTGACGATATCGAGTCTTGAAATTAATTACAATATTTTTTTATGTTCTTATACTGGTTTTTATCAGTATCCTAATTTGGGTGGGGTTGTTAATTAATTGATCGATAATTCAGTGAGCGGTAGATCGTTAATTATTATTAAAAGGGCAAACAACGAACGACGACACGACCCCTCGTTCTCCCAACCCCAAGCATCCAAACAAATTTCATCAGGCAGAAACCTGCGAACGGAATGAACGTTGTATGTTTTTATAAGCCGCACCTTCTGGAAATATTTGCTGATTGGAATGAGTTTCAGTTTCCTTCTACAAGGTCGATAAATGCACTCTTGGTAACTGTGACAATTTCACTTCAAATTATTTATCACAGCCTGCATCGTCGGGTCTTCTCATTCAAGCGAGAAGCCCTGCGAGATGAGTGTGCACTGTAGATTTTGGATGACGTCTAATCGAAATGTCAAAAGCCAATTATAAAGTCAACACCGAAAGTCATTTTTTGAATTATTTATAAGTCCCAGTGAGGAAAAATAAAATTTCAATTAATTTTTTGATAATTATGGCATTTATTTTTCAGAACTCGGAAATTTCGCTCTTCGAAACGAACATACGTTTCATGGGAAGTCTGCTGGCCTGTTACGCTCTCACAGGAGATGTGATGTTCCGCGATAAAGCAGCTCAGCTTGGAGAACGGATGTTACCAGCCTTCCAGACGGAGACCGGAATTCCTCATTCGCTCATCAACCTTCGCACGGGGGTAAGAGCAACTCTATGTTCCCTGGGGAACAAGTATCCATTATTTCCACTATACCCAGTTATACGCGCCTAAACGTCTGATCCCATCCCGTGAGATTTAGGTTATGGTTATGGCGCGATGAACAGGCCCTGGGAACACGTTTCCATGACGGTTTCCAAATTTTATAGAAAATAACACAAACACCCTGGTTAGTCAATCTAATTGTTAGCGCCGGAAGAGCTATTGCCCGCGAACGTTTAATTGAAATGATTCTGTCAAGTCACTTTTACTAAACTGTCTTGCATGATTAATATGCAAATTTTTAATTGCGCGGATAATGAGACCGCAAAGGCTAACCTGCCGGCTGGTCCGTAGCGAGCGACGTGAATGGTTGGTTAGCTGACTGGGTGGTTGAATGCGTCGATGAACGTAATTTTGCGATGAGCGTCGAGCGTAGCTTTATTATTTTCGTAACGCATTCCACACGGCATTTTAATTACGGGACGACATCTGTAAGCCGGATTCACTTTGCTAATGACTTTATAATTCCTATCAGCGATCTTATCGGCAGTGGTATGCACGTCTAATTGCAGGACTCTAACGTGACTGCTGGGAACGTCATAATTTTTCATTAAGAAATCCTTGCTAGTGGATGTGAGAAAACAAAAAGGGCGCATACCGGAAACTCCACTTACATTATACATCTGTATATACATATATACAAGGAAGATGTACGAGTGAAAAGCATTATTTGACAAAATTACGTTACTAAGAGTAGAGTCCTGTAACGAATAATGAATTTTACTCGACTTCAGAAAAATGCAAATTGTCCAAGTAACCAACACAGTCGCGAATGTCTATTCGCACTCATCCATCTTGCTAGGTTGAAATTAACGTTGACAAGTTAATTGGTTGGATTAAATTATAAAACAATCATGCTTATCCTCTTCCATATTTTCCTTTAGCCTGGATATTACGACCCTTTAATTTCACTGAATCTCTTTGGCTCTGACCATTCTCTATTTTTTGCTTTTATATACAAAACGCACCGGAGCACCGACTCCAGTACACGACTCCATTTCAAATCCTTTTATTACACGGAGCTGATTCACATTTAACTCGAAGTAAAACTACCGAGCTGCGCTTGCGTTAAATAGAATTTCCATGGTTTCTCGTTTACCTCATTAAATGTTGCACTCCCGAGTGCAGTCGAGCCGCGTTTAACGCTGAAGGATGCTTCATTTGTAGTTTCCGACCAAATTTCCAACTACACCTCCATTGAAGCAACCCAGTCCCCATCAGCAATTCCACGTTTTACCACTTGACGCAAGCCTTCTAGTGCCTACTGAAATTTCAACCCTTTACCGACTCCCAGAGTCCCTAGTGTATTTGGATATACATATATAATATATATATACATACATATCCTTGGAAACCAATACTAACAATACGTCGTGTCTCTCGTTTTCAGGCAAGTAAAAACTACGCCTGGGCCAGCAGCGGATGCAGCATCCTCTCGGAGATCGGTACGATGCACCTGGAGTTTACGTACCTCAGCGACATCACAGCTAATCCCGTGTTCAAGAGCAAGGTCGAAAACGTGAGGAAGACCCTGAAGAATCTCGACAAGCCCAAGGGTCTCTACCCGAATTACATCCACCCGAAAACGGGCAAGTGGGGCCAACGTAAGTACGCCATTCATTTTACGAGATGATCCTGCAGCCACAGCCACCGTAGACGAAGAGTGAGCCGTTCTTTAGAAAAAGGTGTCTAGGAAAAAATCCCTTGCCGAAAAAGATTCGATCGAAGAATATTGGCTGAAGCACTCAATCCCGCAAAGATCCCAAGGGCTCTGGTAATAATCTGAAGTAAGAATAAGGCGAGAAGTGCGAATCCTCTCGTGCGGATGACTTTGGATTATAGTAATAACAAGACGAGACGCAAAATAGTGCGCGGCGTGTAATGCGAGAGGTGGGCAGATAAACGTGTTATACGTGGCAACTAACGCTTGAGCACCGTATAAATGTCCATCCTTATTACTGTAATTTCATTTAATAAATCTCGCCTGAATTCCGGCGAATAGATTTTTAATCCACACCTCCCCTCTCAGAGGGTACGCGGTTATCAATTACGTCATTAAATAGATTTGATGCGGCTACGAGGATGAATACCGGACCTACGTATCCGTACTTACATACATTGTTCTTATCCTACCCTGTGAACATAGCCAAAATTTTCAGTGTAAGGTCCACTCGTGCAATCCCTGAACGCATTTTTCACGTGCTGATCCCCTCTAGCAATAAAAACTTGCCTCCCCCATTCGAGCCCCTCGTCGCAGCGATTGTAGGCCACTCCACTTGCGTGTATATCATTCAAGGGATTTAGAAATATTTCATCGAAAGAGCCAGCAGCGAGTTTTATCACGGAGAAAGAAGGTTATAGAATATTTTATTCAGAGACAGACACAGCGACGCCTCTTCTTTTTCAACTACGAACAGACAAATTCTAACGAAATCGTCTCTATGTAAAAATGAGCAAAGCTTCTCAACCGAGAATGTCACTTTCTCATCTCCAGGAACTTCCTCGCACCTTTTTCTTCAAGTATCTTTTTATCTTGATGTCAAGAGTCTTTCTAAGAATTGACGTATACCTTTATACTACTGGTGCTCCTGGCGCTGGAGAGTTCTCGTGACAAGAAATTATGTCGGTATAAAAACGAAGAGTCTCAACCGCTGGCCCCTAGTTACGCGCTACTGAGAATTACCTCCCCGAGGGCAAAAGGACGCGAGTGTCTTCCCGCCAGTCCTCTTCTTCGCTATAATGGCTCTTATTTAAAAGTAGGAGAGGATACATCGTCGCGTCATTATATAAAGCAGTGTGCAAATTACACCGGGCGCTTTTTCTATAGCTTCTTCTTGAGCCTCGAAGCGTCAGACGAGACAGGGAATCTGCAAGGCTCCCGTGTACGTTTTTATTTATTCGGTAGCCGAATAAATTAGCAATAACCATTTCCCATAATCTTGGAGTTATTTATCGTTGGGGTAGGTCGAGGGTTGCTTACAATTTTTTTTTACACGATCTGAGAACGCCTCACACTTGGGAACCGAGATGGTTCTGTAGACGTAGGACCTGAATCGTTCTGTTATTGTCTTGTGATTGGATCTACTAAATAAGATCTTTCTGTTTTAGATCATATGTCACTTGGAGGTCTGGGCGACAGTTTCTATGAATATCTGCTTAAGGCTTGGATTCAATCTGGCAAGGAAGACGCTGAAGCTAGGGAAATGTACGATGGTGCTATCAGTGCGATAGTTGATCATATGATTATCAAATCACCTGGTGGACTTCTCTATGCGTCCGATCTTAAGTACGATCGGCTTGAGCACAAGATGGGTCATCTGGCTTGTTTTGCTGGTGAGCCAATTTTTTGCTCTCTGTGAATCTTGGTAGAGCTATCTAGTATTTTATTAACATTTTTTGTTTCCTTATACTTTAGGTGGTATGTTCGCCCTTGGTGCCAAATCTATGGAGAATGACGCATCTGATCATTATATGGATATAGCAGCAGGATTAACCAATACGTGCCACGAATCTTATGATCGCAGTGTCACAAAATTAGGACCTGAAGCTTTCCATTTTATTGAGGGTAATGAAGCGAAGAGCTTGAAGAATGGAGAGAAATACTATATTCTACGACCTGAGGTAAAAACCATAGCCTGAACGTTATGACGATGCAAGAAATAACATAACGAAAGTGAACGAGCAGAATGACAATTGTGCTTTTCTTTCAGACTTTCGAATCGTACTTTATTATGTGGCGACTTACAAAGGATCCAAAGTACAGGGAATGGGGTTGGGAAGCTGTACAGGCACTAGAAAAACACTGCCGTGTCCCGGGTGGATTTACCGGATTGACCAACGTCTATGCGGTAGACTCGTTGAAGGATGACGTTCAGCAAAGTTACTTTTTTGCAGAAACGCTCAAGGTATGGTATAGGAATTAAAAAATTTCTATAATCACACTAGAGCCAAACTGAGTAAACATGTAACGCAGCGTGTCCTGTACAGGAGTTTTCGACCAATTAATTTTCATATATTCTGTATGATACATGCTTACGACTTTATGCACAAGCTCGGTTAACTTTTTGGAATAGTTCGTGCTTTTTTTGCTGGTAGGTGAATAAGTGTAAAAGAAAAGAGGATGCGGGAGAGGGGAAGTAGAAAAAGCCCACGTTGGGATTCAATTTACAGAAAAAAAATATAAGCTCTTTGAAGCAGGGGGACGAGACGCAGCTTTTAGCCACAATCGTCGAGAATTAAAACCTATAAAGCACGGCTCAATTCCTTTTATATCTCTATTTTTCAAAATCTCCCAAAAAGCTTTTCGTTATCCGAGAACCTTTCAAACATGAGCTCACCGCTCAGAGAATTTGTAGTAACTCTGATTAATTATAGGATCACATCGATCCGCGTAATGCCAAAATGTTGTCGATTTGTCCCTGTCACTTCGAAGCTACTTCAACCGCAAACAGGACTTTGACAAAAAAATGACAGATCCAAATGGATCCTGAAAGTAGGATCGCTTTGATCGCAAAAACGTTTTCTTCCATAAACTAGATGATCCATAGTCAAAAAAGTTTATGATAAAAAGAACATACCACTTGCTTTTGAGATAAAGACGATATTGTCTAAGAACATTTTTACTTGTATCAAGCTTCCTCACTAACCATCTTATGTATTTGCAGTATCTCTACCTCCTCTTCAGCGATGATGACCTCATCAGTCTGGACGAGTGGGTGTTCAATTCCGAGGCTCACGTGCTTCCAATCAGGGGGAATCCGCTGTATCGTCAAGCTCCCACCTTATAAATGTAATACATCTCACTAGGCAACCCGTAGCATCAATTTCACGTCATCGACAATATCGACGAACAAAAAGTCATTGGAAAGCGTGAAACAGAGAAATCGACGTTCATTTGAAAACGGAGGATATTATGAGGTGTGAACTCTCGACAAGAGCCGCCGACACAAGGAGCGCAGTCATCGTCATCCAGGATGGACTGATGAGATCTGCGTACTGCATCCGAGATTAAAGTAATTAAATAATTGTAGGGTAACGGTCATTATTTAAGTCCGAGTTTGTATATAGTAATGAAACTGCAAGAGTGAGTGGTTCGCTCATTGGGAATGACATATGTCCCAGAATCCACCGATTCCTCTCTGGTAACCGGAAGATTCGCTACGTTACTTTTTAAATCTAGACCGTATAAAGTCCATCAATGACAAAGGACAAGATGATGATGAGCAATTGAAATCGCACTCATATTATTCATAACGCAATGAATTAACTTTCATGAGTTCCGTGCGAGCGATCGTAACAATCGGAAAATTATCTGTAAGCGAGATTCGATCTCTCTTAAATACACCTTGTCTGGCACTATGTCTTCCCTGTTTCTCTAGAATCTATAACTCGCACGGAATTCAGGATAATCTAACACGGCGGTACTTTTGTTATACAAATGCGATAAACTATGGCATTCGAAGAAATACAATGTGGGATCCGAATCGAGAATCAAAGGACCGCGTTACGGCAAGACATGTAATCTAACCAGAAAAATGGGAATTCGCAAGGCATGTCAATAGAGGTATACCTTCGTCCTATAACGTGATTTAAGTGTGCAAATTTTTGTATGTGATGCTGGAAAGACAAAAATTATTAATTGATCAGCGAAATAACGCTGTGAATGGGCGGAACGAGTAAATCGATCCGATAGCTATTAAACGACGTAGTAGCCGATAAATAGTGAAGTGTAATGAGAATAGACTTGTATATAAAGAATTAAAGAAAGTCATATTCTATGAGATATAAAGAAATAGTCCAATAGTAGAGCGGTGTAATTGTATAGTGCTTGTTAACGAAAAGCGGATGTAAACTCCGTCAACGTCCGAGATCATGTCGGCTCGGTGCTGGATCGAAATGAGGCTGGAAAGAGATCGAAAAAGAATGAAAGTGAGCGAGACTGCGAGATTGAGAGTCATGATGTACGAATAAAAAAATACGAATGAGGATATGGCTTAAGGGCAAACGGGAGTGACAATTAATTAATCTATTTGATAAGAGATGTTGCATTAACGCGGTGTCTGTCTATAAAAAAAAACTTCTAAACAATCAACACCCATTACGTTCGTTGGCGATATACGGCCAAAAAGTTACTTAAATGCTCTAAGTTTTTTCTGTGTTTTGCCCGCGTGCCAGACAATGGCTCGTTTTTGGAATATTGCGCTGGAGCAATAACTGTTCTCATCTTTTTTTTCCACCCTTGTCTTAACTACCCCTTTACTAGTACCTCCAAATGAAAATGTGCGAAACTCCACTTAAATATATGGGAATGGCCTCGTGCCTTAAAATCCATACCTTTCTTTCCTGTTATATCCTATAATTACTTTTTATTTTGTTATTTAATTATTATTTTTACGATCATCACGACTTTGTATTCTTCAAAGAGTTTCTTGGAGTCGCGCACGTTTCTCTTGAACACGACTGCTGTTTTGTGACCTATCACTTTGGATCCTACTGTAAGCATAACTTTTTAGTACTACGTATATACGAAACTCGACGACCAGATTTGTTCGTTTTTGTAACACAATCTTGTAAACAATCGTATGTTGAAAAATACTTACACAATACAGTAAGCTCTAGGCCATGTCTATATAATGATACTACTAATGAATGATAATATTAATAAATGATAATATTAGTAACAATACTAGCCTATACATACTTTTGTGAATAGATATTTAATAATTTATTGTTAATTAAACTATTTCTTTTTGACGGTTCAATTAAAAGGGGTTTTGGGTACAATAATCGTTTCTTACGCCTGCGCCAATTTCTACGTTTACACATTTAACCATGCAAAAACTCGATATTAGCTTTACTCTTTGTAACCAGAGCGAGACCGACAGAACAAGTAAAAGAAGAAATAACAAGATTGACATCAAGAAAAATAAGATGAGAAGGTGACACTCAAATAAAAAATAGGACAATGGACTTTTACGAATACGCATGATATTGTAAATACAATTCACTGTAGCGATTGTGGGATTTACTTGAATAATTTTATGTGATCATTACTTTATCACGATCGATTAATTAAATAAATATTGATAATATATTACCTTGTATGAACACTTGACCCTACTATTTCAATGTGTTCCTACCAACGCTTTTACTATGACCACTAATTCATGAGCATCCACATTTTCATTTCTATTATTATGACGATTCAATCAAGATCTTTAATGAAATATTTTCCTAAATAATCGGTACTGCTTTCCAAATCGATCTCAGGTTCCTAATGTTAATACAAAATTTATAATGAAAGATTTAAACCCTAATTGGTAAGCGATCAGTTCGAAAACAATACCGATACAATATCCTATTCACACTCACATACATTTTGTCAGATATTTTGTATCCGTAATGAACAGTACATTGATATCTTTATAATAACGATCAAGCCTACAATAAAAACATGTATTAAAGATAACTGTGCACGAGTTTTTCTGCGGCATTTAAATATTACCTAAAGGCAGACATTGGGTACATATAAAAATATCTTCACGACCATCTTAATCGATTTATTATTTACTCACCAATAGTTCTCGAGTTATAAAGTTTAGTCAGCCCTGATGCAACCAGTAGACAATTAAGATAACTCGGTAAAGCATAAACCTTCGTTCTCATCCACTTACCGGAGGAAACTCTAATGGAGCGATTTAATTAGTGTACTATTAAGTGCACTTTTCGTAATGAAGCTCTCGTGAGTTATCGTCACTAATATAAGGGCGGGGCACCCGTATCAGGCGACTAACTTCATTATCAGCTGTCAATCGGCGATCGAATTAAGGAGTGGTTTAAAATCATCTCACGAGAAACATCATATCAACAGGATCAAACGTTGATTTTTCTAAAAATTCTTAAAGTCATACAGCTTTGAAAAACAATCAAATCCAAAGTTATTTTCATCAAACATACGGAAGCTAATCGATTTCCAAATGTTTAAGATTAGCATGAATTCTTCATACTGGAAAATTAATTAAATGTAGAAATTGTTTATATTCACGCGACATAAAGGTATTAGGAGAAACTTCTATCGTAATTATCTTCAATTCACAGAATCGTAAACGAGGGTAACTCCCTTCAATTTCATTTGAACAGACACTGAGGATATGCCAAGCTTCGCTCGGGGATATCTCCAACGCGTTACAAAGCTATGAAAAAACTGTGACACTTTCCTGGAACTACGGACCGTTATAATTTCACGTTCAACGTATTCAGATCAGATCAAGGTCTCTGTACGGTAACACTGTAACAGAACCGGATGCTTAATCATTGCCTATTGTCTCTTCATCAACGCTAAACACCCCAGTACCATTATCTAACCCATTCCAGTTGCTGCACCAGAATAACTACCAAAAATATTGTCTATAATAAGTCGTTTATAATATATCATCGTAATAAACCCATTTAAAAATATTTTTCCCATGAGAAAAAAAATGACACAGGCCATAACTTACTCCTTCGACGCTATCTCTTGTTTACTTCCAATGTATACATCGGCCGTGTATGCCTAACACTTATGCAACTCACGAAGCTTTGCTCGAATATTTCGAATCTTCTTAGTTCATCAGGGAGAAGATTGTTCGCGAAGATATAAAAATACCTTGAATCTTCCTCAGAAACGTTGGCTGCCGCGGAGGTAGTAGAGGAGGCAATGGAGTGAAGGTTAGTGGAGGATAGAAAGCCAGGCGGCTGGCTGCCTCATGCTGCTTTCAATTTCCCCTCATCCGAAGCTCCAAGACCGCGACTACCACGGCAGACACCTCCGCGAGAACGCCAGATATGTCTAGTCGCGCGACGCGAACGTAACATCGTGGCTCGCCCTTCGTTGTGGCGACGTTAATAATCAAAAAAGAATAACAGTGCTCACTGAGAGAAAATACCACGTTGCGTTACTCGGTCATTATCGTCGATAACTATTCTTCGCTACACGAATTTTATTTACCTCCAAGCTTTTTCCGACTTGTTACCGGCATCTTGTCGGTACACGATACAGAAGTATCATCATTGTACACTCTTTGAAATCGGCGGTAGTGCAGTGCTCTAAGAATACAAGGGCTAATGCTTGTAATCGTAACGTACGTACCATTGGTAAACGTGTTGTGTATTACGAATTTTTCATTACTGGCATATCTCTACATTGGAGGAGGCAGCAATAAGGAAAGGAAGGAAGAAATCTGCCATTGACTCTTACGTTTTTACGTCGATTCCTTCATCCACGGATTTGAATTTATTTTTGGAAGCACGCCGGATTCTCACCGACTCAAAATGACAGCGACTTGGCTTCTACTGACAACTTGTCTTATGGGTGAGTCTTGATAACGGAAACGTTTTCCGCAAGTGATGCCAGGACACGACAATTATTTAAAATAAATCAATTGGCCAGATTTTCATGAATAAGAGTTCTGTAAAATGTTTTTGAAGCTTGAAGAAAGCGCGGAATGTTAGTTTTCGTAGGAGTAATAGCAGCCAGTACCTTTTTAGCCTTACGTAAGAAACAATCTTTCAAGAAACTTTTTTCGTTGATCACTTGGGTATTTAGTATTTGAATATAAATGCAATAACTTTTTGAGGTTAGATTGTACAGACTCCATAGAATTGGCTTAGTACGAGATTCCCCCAAAGAGATTGTGTACGATAGACACGCGAACACTAATGTTATCTTCAGAATGTACTAACGGTCTTTGAACTTCTTATGGGTTTATTATAAATCTCCGCGCATTGATAGAATCGCCATCTTAACCCTCGGTTATCATATTTCATTTATACCACGTCCTCGTTAAACTGGGTCAAAACGACCCATATCGATTTTCATACATATTCAGCTACGAAACTATGTAACATAAGTGAAAAATAAAAATTCTTACAAAAAGTTTAACGTGCGCACAATATTTTATAACAATTAACACTTTGGCTGCCACGCCGAAACCACATGTGTCGCTCAGGACGCCATGGGAGTATTTTTATTATTCGAAGCATATATGTAATGGCGAAATAATAATAAATTGATGATATAAGACAAACATTATTACCTAATGGAGCGTTTATCTTATTGGTGGACACGTGTGGCCACCGGGGCGCGCCTTGGTAACGATTGATAGCGACAAATTAAAACAAGGCTTCTTTTATTTCAGCAAATTATTCGCATTCGTATTATTATTAAAAAACAGTATTTGTTCATTCTATATATAATAGTAAGGTATGTGCACACTTCTAACTTCAATTATTATATGAGGTGTGTTTATTATAATATTCGTAGATTACCTCTCAAAAATATAGATGCAAACACTGAATATTTTTCGAGTGTATCCGAGAAGTCTTCATCGGTGACTGCTCTCAAAATGGAATATCACAAGACTAAATACTCGACATTTGGCCCACGATAAGGCGGCGCCGAAACGAAACGGATATTGAAAATGAAAATGAACATAATATATACGACAACGAATGGTCAAATAATATAACACAAACAGTGTCATATACAATCGCATTTGTAAAATTCAAAATTGCTCTACAGATCGAGGGTAATCAGCCACATATTTTTTACTTTATTTTTGTTACGGAAGAAATTCTACAAAAAATTGTCAATGAGACCAATAGATATGCTGAACAATACATGCAAAATAGGAGATCCACTCGTTTAGATAAATGGGCACCAACCGACAAAAATGAAATGAAACGGTTTTTCAGACTAGGAATATGGATGGGCCTGGGCAAGTTACCGAAATATGACGCCTATTGGTGCACCAATAACACCTACTGCCAATCTTTTCCAAAAACATTTATGTCGAGAAATCGGTTTGAGTTACTGTTATGATTTTTACATTTTACAAATAATCAAACAGCAAACAGAAATGATAGACTATATAAGATAAGACAACTTGTTGATAAACTACATCAAAATTTGTCTAAATATCAAAGTCTTTAAAATGTGTTCTGGCCACGAATATACATATCAGTTTGAAATATTTTCGGGAAAAACGCACCATGCGTAACCTTCACAAGTGTTGTAATGAACATATGCAACAATATTTTTTATAGAGGCGACACAATTTACACTGATAATTGGTATACTGGTATAAATTTAGCAGAAAAATTAATCGATTGCAATACTCATTTAGTAGGAACCCTACGAACAAACAGAAAGGGTATACCTGTCGACGTTAAATTAAAAAAATTAAAACTCAGTGAACTTATCGCACTGCAAAATAAGAAGGGGATTATGGTCCTCAAGTGGAGAGACACGCGTGACATTTTTATGATCTCGACGAAACATTCGGCTGAAATGGGTAGAGCTCCGCAAAAAAAATTATGTTTGCAATAAACCAATAGTAGTTGTAGATTACAACACAGGAAAATGTGCTGCAGATTTATCAGATCAAATGATAGCATATTTCATACCACGCAGAAGGACCCTCAAGTGGTATATAAAATTAGCTTTAGTAGAGTTATTATTGAATACATCAATTTGAAAGGCGATGATAGTCTGTAAACTAGCAACAAAAACAAAAATCAAGGTATCAGAATTTAGAATGGCACTCGCAATGCACCTTACACAGTGCCATTCACTCGAGCCATCAAATACACTTATTCGACGAAGATTGCGGCACGAAATGCAGAAGAAAGAAGAGCAAGCATACCTGGCACTAAAATTTTGCAGAGAGTGTTATTAAAAAAAATGTTAAACTGTTAGGATAAAAAATTGCTAAAAATCGGACCAAAAAGGTGACCAATTGCATTGATGAGCCATATTTTTGTTTAAAATGTTTTAACACAATGCACCGTTAGATGCAAGATTTGTTCTAATATTTTATTTTGACGTTCTAATAAAAATTTTTAATTGTTCAATGGAGCACGTTTTATTTCAAAATATTTTCTATTTATCAGTGATATTCAAAATGCACTAATTGTCAATTTTCATTCAATTTTTACAATTGTAAAAAGTTCAAGCGCTCCGGTCACCAATGGCCACCATGACGCCACCGGAGAAGCCATGACCGGTCGTATATGACCAACATGGCAGTCAAATTGTTAACGTTTAAAAAGCATGTAATATATTTAAAAAGTTCGAGAAAAATAACAAAAAACTTTATCTCTTCCAATTCACAAGCTTGTCACGCTAGTTATCAAATTTATCCAAGACTGTTTTCAAATTATTCTTCGAATCCGAACGTTTAGGGAGAGTCGTAAATGGCATGCATAACAAAGATAGCTCATTCGCAAGATCCACCACCGAAATTTGTGTCTGTAAAGTCAAAATTCGGTCCACAATAACCCATGGTGACAGCCGAGGGCTAATCCCGGTTCAAAAGTAAAATAAATACGTGAATATATTTATTGTATGGTGCCCATTGCTCTCCTTCGATCAATAGATACTGTGTACTTTTCACCAATTCGGATATAAGAAAATAATGGAGACCGTTATTTGTGCTAAGATTAATTAATCGAGAAAAATCCAAAGTTTTCCCTACCCTGATTCGAAATACGTATTTTATTTAACGATTCGCCGTTACCAACGTAATATCACTAAAGTGATTTATTTGCCGTAAATGATAACCCTCAGGGACTTCCCGTTTACTCTGTAAATTTATACAATTCGTTTGGCCTTGCCGTTAATGTCCGACATTTCGTACGCCGTTAGGCGTTACGTTAGATGTCTATCTGACCGAAACGTCCAGGATACTTACACGCTAAAGCCTATTTGCTGCGGATTACCTTTCCTGCAGGTAACCATGAACCGTAGTGCTGTTTGTATGTAAAATAAGATCCGTCACTCATTCGCATTTCGACACCTTCATACGATTTCTGTTCACATCCTTTGCAAATCGAAATATATAAATATACATTTAACATTGAAAAAAATCTCAAGAACATATTTGACATTTTAACTGCACCGGTAATCCCAGCAGTCGAGCGCCTCTTTCAAATACTGTCCTGAATTTTAAGGCGCGTCTGAACGATCAAAGGGACACGTCGTTGACACCAATGGTAGTTCCGACACGTTTTTATGCGAAAATAAACAGAGTCAGTAGTCCGTCCCTTCAGTCGCTGACTTCTTTGGCAATCGCTTTTAAATTTTATTTAAAATTGTATTACCCACAGACACTGATGTATATAAAAGATTTAATAAAACTATAGAAAGCCTCTGCCACAATTAATAATCAGAATCTCGCGCTTATAAACAAACTGACTAAATGAACCTAAGCAGTGCCTTAGTGAAACTCTGTAACGGGTAAATATAATGTAACGATATACGAAATTCGAAATAGCTTATCTTCACGAGGTTGGTAACAAAGCTGCGGTTTTCTAGAAACAGTGTAGCTATAGGGGCGCCGTAAATCTTCTGTATATACACTCGTAAGCTCACCTCGTAATTCCGTCACGCAATTAAGACGCGCCTTAATCAACAGGTGACGGTGACAGGTCCGATTTAAACCCACGTGATTAAATGCTATGAATTAATATTTCCTTTGCTATATTCTGAACATCCTTTGTCATACGCTGTACCATAATCTCCCCTGTATTCCCTTGTAGCCATTCAATTACACAAATAAACCACTATCATCTTTCAACTTGTCAACATCCGTTTTGATGCTATCACGTTGGGGGATTCCTGCGTTGAGCCTGTAAGGATTTTTTTCGTTCATTATTTCTTCAATAGATAAACTCATTGCACTACGTTGCAGTCGGGTGATGATTTTGCCGGCGAGGAACTATTTTGTTTTCAGATTGACCATGGCCAAGGCTCATTACCGAGTTAAGTTCAATGTCATATCCTCCACTACTGTCACGGACTCATGTTGCAGCTCTCTCCCCTTCCATCGCCATCCCGATAGTCATTAATCATTCAAGAGTCAACCCATCAAATTCATCATTGCTTAACATTTTTCTAACACGGTACTTTGGCTGCTCATAGTATCAAGCGGTCACTAAAGTTAGACAGCAATAGATTATCTGCATTGCACAAGGCAGAATTTTCATCTTGAAAAATTTTTCCCATCTCGACGAGTAAAATCTCTTTTGTTCAAAGGCATATCGGTTGAGCCGTATCAGTTATAGCGAATTCTAGATAGAAAGCCAAGAAGTGGAATGAATGGCGCAACGGAAAAGACTGTTAACTCAGCAAAAATTCCTATAATGGAATCCTCAAGCCGATTCTCCACGGCAGGGATGAACCGTTGGAGCTTGAAACATGATAGAAACTAGAAATTTTATTGGTTGACTTGTTCGCTAATATTTTTTATTCTTCGACGATGAACAGATTGCGATTCAGATATCCATCGATCGGTATATGGATATGGAATATCAAGCAGTAGCATTCGTATTATATGCAGCTACAGCAAGATCGGTCAGTGCAGTTGATGAGGTCGAAGATACTTATTATTCTTAAGATATAACTTATAGTTATACGTGATGATAAATTTAGTGGACGTTCTGATTCACGTTAGCTGAAAGTTCTTGAGTCATTTTAACATTTCTGTATCATTCACGTTCGCTGGTGAAATTTCGCAGTCTAATCTTATTCCGGGAGGAAGAGAACCAAGAATCGTTTCTTAGTTGGAACTTGGTGAGTAGTGTTATATTTCAAGAAATTTTTCTGTCGGCCTAATTCTTTGTAAAATTTTGCTGATCTGTATTGTGCATATATATTTCAAGTGATTGCGTAATAAGATCATCCAGATCGGGACGGATGCTGATCTTCTATCTAATAATAATGACGTTTAGAGACGTCATATTTATTTATTTTAATTTCTACGACGCTAGGAATTTAGACTGTCCGCCTTCCGTCTTATGTCATATACACCTATGAACACAGCTGGAGGCGCTAGCCTCTCGCTACGCCTATGCGACCTTATATGAAACATCAAATCGATTTATCTCTCGCTTCCAAGTCATTAAGCATCCCAATGAAAATACATTAAACGTAGCTAATGCTATTAACCTTGGTAACTCCTGGTGAAACTTGTACGTAGAGAGAAGTGTAAGAAAAAAAATTATATCTAATTACTAATAATTTGATTGAACTCTTTGGACGAATAAAAATTGAAAATCTGTCATAATTAATCATTTTCGTTGACATCCCGATGACAGGTATGCTAAAAGCTTTTCCGAGTCAAAGGTCACGCTTAGCCTTCGACTAAAAGTAAGGCCAGTAGTCATTTTAAAATATTAAGACTTATAGATATTTTCTCAACATTGATAAGAGCCCGTGACCTTTATTGCAATACTTAATTCAATACTGAATTCAAGTTTTTGTTTCGATGATCCAAATTTATTTTAACACTTATTGTTACTGTATATAGTGTTACTGTTACTACTGTTACTTATATCGGTTGGTTAAATGTTAATGGTAATGTAAACCAGCTTGAGCCGTTGAAGAATGAAAATATCTCATATGGTTCACAGACCATGCGTGTGCTCGGTGCTTGGGTTTCCGTCACGACTGCATCGTTCCTCTGTATGTTTGTTATCGTTAAATTTTCTAGGGCTCTTAAGTTCACGTGAAATGTTCAAGTGAGAATAAAAATACACTCTTTGATAATGACCATGGGTCTTGTCTGAATGAAGACTTAAAAATAATATCACACATCAAAAGAGCATCTGACGTCTATTACTGCAATAATAGATCATGATCGCAGTTGACCGTGTCTTTTCTCGTAATCTTCATTCGGAATTTCTAGGATATTGATTACTGAATCTCTTATACAACACTTAACGAGTAGGTATCGGTATAAACGTCCTTTAGAAAGACGAATTTTATTATTAGTACAACACAACGATTAATTAAGTCCATCCAGTTCTCTGGAGTTTACATGAATATTTATCGTTAATTAATTACATACGATGTAATTAGTCTCACTAATAGATAATTTCAACGGAACTGTATAATTATAGCTATCATTACAAAAGAGCTTCTCAGCGTTAAATAATTTCTTTATCGACAACCGAGTATATTCCGTACCGAAGGAATTTTCTTTTCTTTTTACTTCATTCGTCTTTCCTGAAACTCAATTTAGATAAGGGCCAGATACCAGTCCTACCGTTAACTACGAATTCCCATAAAATTCCAAAATTCTTCACAGAAGATAAAGTAACGATTCTTATTGCGTGTACGTCAGCGATACTAAAAAATTTACCTAATAGCTCAAGACCGTCAGAAATACAGTCACTAGAAATTATCAATGTCTAGTGATACACGACTTGCATGTACTATAAATATTAATTTCAAGCACGTGGTACATAAGCTGTTATCGTACTTCAAAAACTATACAATCATCAGTTCAAGTACGTACTTACCAAGTGAACTCAAGTTGAGCCATATAATAAGTAAAATGCTCGTGACCTGGCCAATACTCTAACAGGATAGCGCACCTATATTCAAGTGGATAATATAATATTTATAGCCAATGTCTATAGTATATGGCGATAGGGAAGTCTATAATAAGCAATTTAAAAGAGTATTTCTAAATTAAAGTTTCAAGGCGTGGACTAAAAATTCCATGGCCACTCCTTGCAGAAAATGCGTCACAGTACACAATCTATGTATCAATAATAATTAAAGAGGTAAAAAATAATTTTCAAATAAATTGCTGGTAATCTGTGAAAGCACTATATAATCAATTGATCTTATTAGCATCGAACATAGTAACACTCTAACCGATAAATTTTTTTTCGTTCGACCTTTTAAAATATTCTTTGCTACTATGACTACTAATGCTTTAAGAAATTGTGTCACTAAATTCGAAGATCAGTTTTACGTACTGTCGTAATCTATAGTATAGGAACGTACTGTATACTCTGTTATAGTTATTATAGACACTCGTTCTCTTTCTTTGCCATCGACACGATTCATCTATGCGAGTGTTCATCGGCATAAACATTTCTTCAAAATGCCGCTCTCTGATATTGTGTATTAATTAGCATTTCGTTTCGTCTTTGTGTTATTGGTACCCCCATTTGATATAAAGGCTGGAATATATACTAAGAACGTGGTTAAGGGTGTGTGAAATCGGATGGACTCAAAATGCAGGAGGATTCTCGGAGCAATATAAAATTCATCAAAAACGAGATGATACCGCCAGGAAACATATTCAGAAACGACCCAACTTATCAGGTGATATTTCAATAGGTCGAAAATACCATATAAACCCTATAGGAAATGTACTCCGGAATACGAAGCACGTGTGTGCTACCATTTGAACGAAGTAGCCAAATTCAGCCGGTGCAGCAATTGCATCGGAACACATTTAAGACATTGTCGTAGGAAGGCTAAAGAAAAATGTAGTAGAAATGAAACTGCATCAGAGATCTTGTAGAAAAATTAAATTACAAGCAGATTGTAATTCAGGTCGACAGAGAATTCCTTGTGCCCCATACGACTTTATTCGAATTTAATTAAAATTGTACAGAGACTTCTTTATTGCAAGTTGCTGGTGCGAAACTGCAATGAGTATCGAGGGTCCACTTGCATCGTATGTTAACCAGTGACAAGCTGTACATGCAACTCGCGGTGAGCGTATAACGAGCAGAAAGGGAAAATATTTGCTCTTTAAACTTTGATGCTGGGATAATGTTTATGGAAACGTGACCTGAGGATCCTTAACGTGCCGAAGGGTTAACTAGACTGTGTGATCGATCAACAGATATATTTGACCTAATCGTGTCGCTTGAAATTAAAGTGCAAGAAGCTACCACTTCGTTTAACAGTAAGATTACGATTTGTTGGCTTAAACGCGAAAACTGTTTGGGAGCTCAGGGCGACTATGTATAGCTGCGTGCCGGACATACCAACGCAAAGAGGAAAATACGTGGGTGTCGGGTGGACAACATTCAGTACGTTAACGAACTAGGTATGCTTACGAAAGGAAAATGAATTTCTAGGGAGTTTTCATGCTGGTGACTCGTGTCACTGTCATTGAAAAGCAAAAATAATGATTTTTGTAGGAATTGGGACTTGCATCCTGGCGTTATGCAATACCCTTCAAGACTCGTAGACACTCGTACACTTAATGTCTATGGTGTTTGCTATAGAAATTTAGTTAAGCAGTCTGTAATTTTATGGTGTTATGTAACTAATGTTTCTCAATCATTAGACTGACACTGTTGGAAATCATGGGAAAAGAAATTTTTCAGAGACATGTTTCAGGCATAATTAATCGTTTTTATTGTTATTTAAGTATATCAATTTTTTCAGTTAAAGCGAGAGTGTGACTCTCGTATTGTGGAAGTTACTTTTCACTGAGCGACATCGCCAACCGTCGCGGCTTGTGAACGGGAACTTCTAGGAACAAAACAAGCAAATAGCAGCTATGTTATTTTGGGATGATTTCAATGTCGTTTCAGATTATGTTTAGCTGGAAATTATTTATAGATAACACCTTATAAGATAATCTCCAATGATTATCTTTCGATCTGAAAATTAAGATGCTATTTAACGCTTTTAAAATGTCTGTTATCGATAAATGTTCGGCTCTCTATTTTCGCTTGAAGATGCTTCGTTTTTAACTGCTTCTGGCAGGATTGATAGCAAGATAGATTCTTTTTATCATTGTCAACTACCGATTTCCCATGCGTCTCCAGTCATAACACATGAATAATATTATTTCGTTTTTACATTTCTTCAATAAATCTACTATTTAAAATCTAATACGTTCGAAGAGCATGGACAAGACTTTGATATTTCAATATTAAATCACATGCCTCAACGATTTCTCACTGCCATACGGTGTTTCTGCCATACATAAGGATCTTTATGCTTGTCAGTAATGTCTTTTCTATATAAAATTTTTTAGAACGTACTAGTACCTTGCCTGAATAAGTATTGGAAAACTTTTTTAATCTAACATTATACAGTGTGTCGTGAATTTTCGACTCACGGTCACAAGGCGACTCCAGCTACCGTTTCTGGTTCCTTTCGGGTCGCCACCCTGCTCAGAAGCTACGCTTTCGGTTTCGGAGGTGCAGGGCTCTGCTACAGTGCAGTGTCCATCTCTGAGTATCTGAGCTCTCGGCCTTTATGAATCAGCTGAACCAGCTCCGGCGAGTCCGGCTGGCATGCGGGTACACGAATGAAGGGTGGATGGGCGAAAATGACGTAAGTCAGTTTTCGGATTTTCGTTACCGGTGTCAAGTTAAGAAAATACGTTACAACAGGGGCGACTTGAACTCGAAGAAAATTCAGATTATTTGACCTGACGTAGAAAACGAAGGAACGAAGAAGAAGCCGAAACAGTGGGAAGGCCGTATGAAACAGGAAGAGATGGAGTGAAAAGGGATGGAGCGAAATGCGGCAGTATTGGAAAATAAGAGCAAACTCCGAGCAGGGCCGCAGTGAGTGAAGGAGTCGACTCGAGGATTTCATATCGAAGTCCCAGGTTACGTAGTCTAGAAAGCCTCAGCTAGATTTGATAGTTGGCAACGCCGTGTACTGGCTTTATGTTAATGAATGGTAAATTATCGGAAAAGAGACCGCTTCGCGGAGCAGGCTTCCATACCGTAACGGAGGTTGGTAGAACTTCTCGCTTCAGCGCCAAGCGTACCACTCACTCTAAATCCAATAGCTCGGTCATATAGGTGGTAGCTCACTTATGGCTGTACTTTAGGGAGGTTGGTATACCTACTCTTCAAGGTCCTCGAAGAAATTCTGCGTCTTGACTATACGGCGAACTCTGTAATTCTATTGACGACCCTATATTGATTATTTGTTATCGATTCTGATGCTGCGTCCCTGGTTAAATCGACGCGCCCCTTTTACTTCTTCCTTTTTTTCACCTTTAAAGCTACCTCGCGTCGTGACAATGGAGACTCGACTTTTCCAATTTACTGTCACGTGTTATGGTCATTTAAAGGCCTCTCATTGCTACCATTTTCTATGCTTCCTAGTAATTGGTGATCATTGAAACTCTGTTATTACTATACAGAAATTTTACACAAATCCTTATCTATTGAGAGGGACTGTTAGTTACTTTCAAGATGTCATACGTATACGTAGAATTTTACCCTACAGAGTCGGATTTTATTCACGTACCATTTGCCAAATTCTACAGTATTTTCGAAGATTATTGCATATGGAACGCGAAATTTTTGCAGGAAAATATTTGCAAAAAAATATTGTATATCAAAATATAGTATAAAAACAATATTCAATTATTTATTACTTTAATCTATTTCAAATCACAGATTTTATAGGAATATAACTGCATAACGAAAATCTATGAATATAGAACAGTTTTACTACGTCTATTACCTTACACACAATATCGACAATATTTTCTGTCACACGTTAACAGAATTTTTTTCTATTACAATTTACTTTTACAAATACTTTTATCCTTCAATTTCTTTATTAGTATCTTACAGGAATGAACGTACCAGCAAAAGTATACCTAACCCTTCGTATTATTCATATTAGCCTGGTATAGAAGTGGCGCCGAGTGATCAAGTGAGAAACCAAATGAAATATAAGTGAACGATTAGGTACTACCGAAAACAAAAACTACAAACATTTCAAGAGGGGGCGTAGCTCAGATGGTAGAGCGCTCGCTTAGCATGCGAGAGGTACCGGGATCGATACCCGGCGCCTCCACTTTTTTTTCATTTTTATTTTTCTTTTCATTTTCACCATCGAACACATAAATTTGGAAACTGCAACGTAGTATCACGTTCTGAAAGAAACTTGCGCGAGTCCCATTCAAAAGAGTGGTGCTATTCACCCGCTGACAAGATACCTTTAGGTAGTATGGTATGGGCGATTTGAAAGGCAAGGTTGTCGGGTGATTTTTCCAATGCCTGTAACCCTTTCTATTCCTCTCGTCCCCGTTTTAGCTGGTGGGTACCGTTTGGGGGCGCTATGACTCCAGCGAACCCTTCCAGACTATCCAGGGAGGATCAGTACTACTTTACTTTTTCCTTTCTAAATCCAGAATTTATCTCTCGGGCTTCACCACAGGGGATGTAATAACTGAATGAATTTTATCGCCGTTCCCGTGGGTTTTTATATTCGCGGAGCGTACGGTATTATATGATTTGAATGTTTTGCATTGTTGCGTAGCCCCATCTATGAGACACGCAAGTATTTTACACTTCGGGAGATTTAAAATATCTTCCCGCGTAAAGTTTTAATCGGCTCTACTTATTTTGGGTTTATTTTCCCTCAGAACGCCCTTGGCTCATAGGCGCCTGGCTGATTCCATCATCGGGAGTTATATAATCAAAATAAAAACACTGCATTTAGATAATTGATAAGAAATACTCGCTTCGTTACGTCACAATAAATATATGTTCATTTGTCTTAAATTTTGAGCTTCCAGTTGTTATTCATCAAGCTCCTTCCTCGATCTAGCTATGGTACACTGCAGACTTGAACTGCAAGGAATGAATAATAAAATCTACCAACTACAAACTGTTCCGTACCCCAGTAACAATAAGAAGTCCTTCCTTTCTTTCCTTATGGTTGACTCCTCTAATGAGATATGCCAGTACAATAAGAAGTAATATAAGATTTAACGCTAAGGCACAGAACCTTTCCTCTGACAGCACGCGGTCTTCTCCTCAGCCGAAACCGGGAGGATAATTACGATACTATCAAGATATGTGTAGAATCTACGCACAGAGTATAAAAGATTTCATCCTGTCGGCGTCGAGAGGCTCACCGTGAACGATACAATTTTGACACTTGTACGGTACTTTTTTCTACTTCTCCCCGAAACACCAGTCAAGACGGATGTCAACACAAGAATGGCGGCGTTCAAAGGATGCTTCTGCTTGCTTCTGCTTACCGGTCGGAGCTAGCTCCCTCACGGTAGGTCTAGTTGGACCCACTGGGCCAATCGCCTACGCGGAAGTCTTCGGCCAATCATGGCTTACGCGCGAATATTTGAAACATGCCAATGGACTAATTCGTTTATCGATTGAACAACGCGAAACTATTTGATAACTACCCAATGCGGCATGCTCTATTTTAAAGTAGATATTAATCAGAGCCCTCAACGCCTCTTCGCGAGACTCGGAACGCATGGACGATGGACTAGACGTGCTGGGGCCTGTCTTTTGGGCGTCCTGATTGTGGCAGGTAACTGTCGTAGTCCGATCCTGGGTTGACGGGACGTTGTAATGGCGAAGGGTCATGACTCTTTGACCAAGAGTTAGCTCCATAAGTTCCCTCTTCGATACGGGTGCCTTCAGCTGGGCCGGTACCGCGACTGACGAGAAGTGATGGTTGTCCATGGCGATTTCTAGTCTAGTCGGCTCCCTACTTTATTCGGGCCGGGTGGAGGCGCCTGTTAACGTTGGTGTTCTTCCACGCTCCCTGACGTAACCTCAGGCGGCTTTACTCCGGCGATACTAGAGAAGGTGTAGTTCTCGCTGCTGGTGACTTCTTCGGCGTGATGGTGACTCGGCGTATCGCATGTAATTGTCGTATGAAGAAGAAGTAACCTAATCCTAACCTCGTTAAATTTAATAATCTGGACTCTGCAGTTTTTGGCCGGTACAGTCGGATTCTATCTTCCGAGAGACGGTACTGCATCACGCGATCAAAAGCACGCGAGTACCATATCGGGATTTTTCATGGCGTTAAAAATTAACGTCACACTGTATATTTGTAAATAGTCTCTCTTCTTCTCCTCTTTTGTTTCTTCTTAGAATTAGACATAACATAAAAGCAGTCGAAACTAACTAGTATGTTTTTAAATGATCACTCTTTTTAACCAGTAAACCAAAGAAAATTGTACGCGGAATAAAATTAGTGATAATTAAAATTACAAGAAACTAGAAACTGAGCCAAACTAGGGCAAAGAGAAGCTGCAAAATTACAGCCGAGAGCCCAAAACTGAACAGATGGCCAGATCTCTTAACAATATTCTGTGACTTATTTTATAATTTGTAATACAAAAAGGTTTAATAAAGTATATTTTCTCAAAAAAAAAGCGCTCGCTTATCATGCGAGAGGTACCGAGATCGATACCCGGCGCCTCTACATTTTTTTTCATTTTTTTTTTTTCATTGTCACTATCGAACACATAAATTCGGAAACTGCAAGGTAGCGCCACGTTCTGAGGCAAACTTGCGCGAATCCTTATCGGAATCGTTTTCATAAACGTAAATGTCGACTCGACAGAAACTCCCGTCTATACTATTTATACGATACGGTTCCATTCCGCAGCATGTGATCTCTCAATGTTTATCTATAATAATGTATCGAGACTCTGCCGATCTGTAAAAATATACGAGGGTGGATTGATAAGTTTCCGGCCTGACCAAGAAATGGCGCCACTAGGCCTACCTGAAGGTGACATTT
>JAYRCB010000419.1:289090-345876 GCA_036026315.1 Trachelus stipa | reverse complement strand
GAAATAAAAAAAAAAAATTTTAAATAACCTTGTTTTTCTTAGTCAGGCCGGAAACTTATCAATCCACCCTCGTATACTTCTGCAAATGAAATACCGTCTACATATGTACTATGCACCATGTTATGTTATCTTATGCTACTGTCAATAACGCCAAGATTTTGACGAGTTATCCGGTGTATTTTCCCTTTCGTCAATGTTTACCATCCGAAACATTCCCTCGAGACCTAAGATGTTTCCTAATGCATACCAATGGCTAATAAACATAATTATACCGAAACTTTGAGCTTCTAAAATGCATCTAATAGAAGGAAACACATTTCTATATTTTCACTTTGAAAATCTCATGTTTATCCATGCCTCGCGATCGTTGAAATTTATACGATGAAATCTAGTGCATACCGTATTTCCGTTTTTCCAAGTAAATTCATCCGGTATATAAAGCAATGAGGATTTCTGTGCTTGTGAATTTTTTCCAAAACATTTTTCGACTCTGCTTATACGTGCTCGGAACAAATCAGAATCTGCGTGCGGAAAGCGAGTGGGGATTAACATGCAGTCCTTTCTCGCAGTGGTAGCAGTTGTCGGTTTTGCCGAAAGGCAGCCATGAAAGGCAAGCAAGATATGCGCCCATTTTGTATATATGTATATAATGTCGATATAAACAGGTATAGTGTTTAGAGACATTCTACCACGCTATCCTAAGCTCGCTTAGCTCACTCGCTACCTCTTCGCCTATCATGTTCTCCCGATGATTCTAAACCAAGGTTTACCAACAACTGACGGATACCCGGCACTGTTCACGATCCAGGTTCTCTCTAATCCAATTCCTAATCTCCCCTACGGTCTAGTGGCAATACCACAATGCTACCATCTAACCTAAAGCAGTATCTCGCAGACCACATGCACTTTTTCGTCCAGACACTTCTTTAATCCTCTCTTATCCTAATCCTTAATATCGTTTGCCTAATCCTCTGCAAGCTCCTACGCAGTGGACAGTTTAGAAATTCACTTGATATATTTTCCATGAATTTCACGATCATACGATTAGCTTTGTAATAAAAATACTGTATAGAGTAGTTATTGATAGTTTAGCGTAGATAATGGTTCGATTGGCCGACGCTTTAGAAATAAAATAAACAACAATCAATTTCGGAACACGTGGACATCCTAGATTAAACAAACGTAAGTGTTTTTAGTCTTACGTTTCTCAAAAAAATTTTATACAGTGTGTCAGTAATAAAGCAATTGAAGTTATGTTATGTTGAAGGCTGTAATTTACGAGAGCAGATCTTGATGGACCTTCTTTAGAAGAATTTGTGAATGAATTGTGTATTATCGTTACAAATGTTAATCAATACTCTCGTGTTGCTCCTGGTGGTGCAGTAGCGAATTCTTAGAACAGTCTTCCTACCAACCCTACAATGGTTTTCTGAGATCCTGGTTGCTTCCCCGGCCTACGTTCTCAGCGCCATTGTCCAGGCGCGGTCAAGCGTTCCGTATAGGAATTTCCCTAGTTACTATATCTATACATGTGTACATAAACTTGAAGCAAAACTAACAAGTGACATTCTGAATCTAAGAGTCTTCTCTCCGGCTGAGAATGCTATTAAATCTAAAAACTGTCAAGAGATTTTCTTCTGAAGTGGTATTTTCGAAATTAGTTTATCACGTTTCATCCAAACAGAAGTAACTAAAGTGTCAAGATTAGATCAATGACCACAAATCATGTTCAATTTGTATAAAAAATTAATAACAACTATCATGAAACAATAAAACATGTTACAATGATCAATTAAATAAAATTGAATATCAATAATTCTCGAATCACTCATCGATCGGTAGCATCTAATAATTTTTCTCTGTCTTATCCATTCATTTCGTTCAATGTAATACAAATGTTTTACCACCCACGTCATACTACAATAGCTACTGTTCCTATAATGACGACACAACAAAAGGATCGCTTCTGTGTAGGCCTGGGCACAACCCCCCTGTGCTTCGTGTTCTCCTGTTGCGTTGCATGTTTTTTCTTTGTTCAACGTTTCCCTATATACGAGCCATTATGCGCGTAGAGTCATGCTTTGCGTACGGAATGTTCCAGCCTCAGAGGAGACACGTCTAGCCACCATACGAGTCTACATTAAAAACGCCTGATGTCACATATGTGCGTGAGGTGCGTGCGAAGGAAGGCTTCCTCGTCATGCAACCCTAGTAGTGCGTGTATGAACAAGACGACGTAATGTGCGTGTCACACGCATTGTTGAGCCCAAGTACCAAAACTATTGAGAGTCCCTAAAAATTAACAGGTACCGAAGACCGATTATCTTAAATTTACAAGAAAAATCAGTTGAATAATTAAAAGTAAGACACAGCCCGCAATGAAAAATAATTTCTAATTAGTAATTCCCCTGTTCCACGTATGACAAAAATAAGTCACGTTCATCCAGAAATAGAGTAAACGAGAGTTAAACCTAGTCGATTCACGCCGAAGTTCAAAATCGGCAATTCAGGCTCTTTCAGGGTATTTAAAAAGCATCCGGACCTAAGTCTACCGGTTCAGCGTGAATCCAGTTGAGTAAACTGAAATTATTAAATTCCCTAGATTAAACCTGCTAATTAGAAAAACGTCCAACTCAAAGAAACCTTCAGTATTTTAAGCTTAACTTCTGAACTGTCTTGCCCAAGTGGGTCGACTTATAATCGGATACGATACAATTCTCTTCATATATTAACCAGGATCTTTTACTTTTTTAATTACATTGATCCTGGAACAAATGTACTTCAGGACCACGTACGTAGGATCCTTTGATCAGCTACATGAATCCTAGTAAAATGTTGTCCCACTGTATGTACACACAGTGTGTATACTCGGTGTTTATGCGTTCCGTGCACAGTTGGACCGCAGTCAGGTTTCTGCCTCGCCCAAAAAGGAGTAAAGGAGGAGCCAAAGGAACAGGGTTCATCATGCTTCCCCGATAACCTACGTCCGTCCGGCAGTGCGTGAGCCTAACCAGTCTGGGAAGTTATAACATAGGCCTACATCAACACTCCATTGATCAGTGTTGAGTGTACTTTACCGCGTAGCGTTGTGTGCGTACACACGTGTACGTGAGGAACCCTCGGGCCCTTCGAACACTCCCTGCGGGGGCTGATTCCTTGGTAGAGCCACGCACTGCCCCTTAGGCCCTTTGTTCTTAGCCTCCTCAGAACAGACGAAACGACATCTTCAACTTGGACTTTATTGTCCCTTCGCATGGCAAGTTATCCTTTGATTAGCCTTAGGAACCTCGCTGGAAGAGTTCACTGGGTTCTCCGAAAGATCGTCAGAATCGGTTCAATGAAAGTTGGAATCAAATATGACGTTACATTTTCGTCCTGAACATAGCTACATAAATTTATAAGGGTCAAGGGCATCAATCTTAATTCCTGAATTTTTATGAATTCTGAGGGCTTACATTACTACGTCTCTTTGTTTCGTCGGTAAGGCTGTAGAAGGTGGCGCTAAAGTATTTACAATTTTGCCTGGTTTCTTACTGGGTCATGCGTATGGATGATTAGTCAATGTCGAAATGATTATCCGTAGACACCATGGAGCTATGTCTCACAAGACACGTCACTGAGATACCAAGTATGACACGCCACTGCATTATTGATAAACCGGTTAATGGGTGTAGTGTGAATTGGAAGCGTAAGTGCAATTACGACATAGATACGTGTCAGAAAGAATTACACATAACTCGAACGTAAGACGGTGAACCTGGAAACGTGCCGCAACGTTTTCGAGGGCTGACTCGCTGCCATTCCTGTCGATTTCGCTTGCATCGTGCGATACTGCTACTCCCACGCTTCGACCTCCTGTCCGGGATGTGACCCTAGTAAAAATTCTCGTTTTCTATTGTTCCACCCGAATTAATATCCGTGTCGTAACGACGCCCTGACCGATCTACAAGAATTGGCCCCCTACGTTTCATACGGCCCTGCTACCCGACGCTGTCACTTATCCAATATCTGCAAACAAAAAACGGTTACTGTTGCCACTTGGAATTAGGGGTGGACGTCATACAAACACTTATACGGTTATAGATGGTAGGTAGGAATTGTCTGAGTTGATAGTCATGCTGCTAATATAACAAGAAATTGAATATAGTGAGAGAGAAAGAAACGTAATTATAGGTTAATAAATGTCTTAATAACAAATATTAAATTTTACGTTTTCTTACGCTCGATAATTATTTAAGTAATTTTTTCATTGTCTTCAATAGGCTGCAACTTATAGTGGTGTAATAGAATTCATTATTTCAATGCACATATGGGATGTATGTATACAGTAAAGTTAAACTGAATTTTTTTTTTATACAAAATATCGCACAATGTAACAGGTTAGTATATCGCGACTGGGTCACATTTACAAGTGCGTCGTGTGCTTTTCATTCATTATTTCTTTTCTTTCTGGTTTCCTGAGTAATTACAAACTGACGAAACTCTGGTTTTCTACGTGGACAGTACTTCTCTTTGTAATACACAATTTTTTCGAGATAAGCAACGCGGACAAATGTATACAAAATCTAATTAAAGACCCCTGAAAGCATCGAAACAATATATTACATTACGTACCACACGCATAGGACTGATAATCAAATGTTTTTCAAGCACGTGTTTTCATAGAAGAAAAATAAGGATTCTGCACGGGAAAGTACCCACCAAATTATTTTAAGCCAGATAAAGGCTAATTAATTATTTATTCATAAACTTATATCAATATGTGTTTTTCTTATTTTTTCTTGATTTTCGTAGTCTTCATTCTCAAGTCGTGTGAAATATTTTAGTAGTAAAATTCTCAGCAGAACTGTGCATTAAGCCGAATAATTTGGTCCAACGTTTCAAGGAAGCCAACTTGCAATTCCTACGATCCTAATAGACAAGGGGCTAGTCTGTTCTAACCCATTACTTCCCATCAAAGGACTCAATTCCACTGTATTCCTCTGCCTGCTGGTAATAGATTATGCATAGACACTTGAAATCCAATCGAATCGATCAATAATGATATATCTCTTTGACTGAAAATGAACTCCTGCAATGTTGATACTCCTCTAATATCGCACCGACAAATTCGTGCCACCTCCTTACTTCTGTTTAATCTTTGATAGTTTTCGCTAGTAGTAAATCAGAATAACTTTTCTCTACCATGTGCTGAACTCCTGACGGTTCGCAACTGATCACGCTTTACCTACATGTGCAGATATTTCTCGTTCCATTATCTTCCTCCACATTTTAAAGTAATCACCCAGTAAAAATATATTATTAAATATTATAACCTGTAAAATATATCGTCATCCAAATATTCTGAAACAATCACGCACATATATATATAAAAAATTTTTAAATTTCATATCATTTTATTGAAATTTATATTAACGCCAGAATGATTCCTACATTACAGCTTTTTGAATTCAACTTTTGAAACCAACCCTCATTATATAGAATTTTTATCGTGCTATAAAATTTCACCCTTAACAACCCTGCTAGTAAACTCGATACTCCCCTCGTGTGTTCTGTATCAGCGAGGGTTACACTATAGCCAGTGACAGAAGGGAGTTAGCCAAACTCTCCTGGTAGTCACAGCTAGGAAGCTCTATAGTCGATGACAGCTCCGCTGTTTCCCAGAATAAAGGAGGGATGTTCAAGGGTGCCATTTCGACTACCCTGCACAGGGGTTAGAAACGACCCCTAGCACTGTCGTGCTTTCCTGTTACCAAACCGCCCTTGTTTTCCAATAAATACAAAGCGATACGCATTGTCATTGGACGTAATATTTTTACCACCCTTAACTGCATGCAGTTCCGAAAACGTTCGCCAGGCGTTCGCGCGAATGCATTAAAAACCGATAACCGCTATTGGAATATTGGTTCTACCTTCTCTCCAACATGAGATCCTATTCCGTTTCCGGTCGAGTTTCTACTAGCTGGTTATTTTAGACTATCGCAACGTTACCACGCTGCGTTCGATTTATCGATTTACCCAGCATACACTGACCCAACCAACCCTGGCCTGTTTTCATGAATACACGCCGTTAGTCACGAAACCTCTAACTCGGTATGGCAGCCCGCTCCAAGAACCAATCGGGAATTCCTATTCTCGTCTGTTAAGAGCCCTATTTATTGGATATCGAACGTCAATAAATATGTTAACGATTGTAGTCCGTCTCAAATATCAATGCGTCAATTACGTGAATGATATGATAAAAATAGTAGACTCAAATGACATATCGTTAACACAGACTGATATAACTGTCATTGAAATACAAATATCTTGATGTTTAACAAATAAATATATATGCAATAACATTAAAAAAATTGTTTTTAAATATATAATAATCCATCCTCAGTTATTATCTTAAAAATATAAAATATAAAAATTTATCTAATCAATTCACAATAATTATTTGATATACGTTGCTTAATAAACAAAAATATAAATCTTTTATACCAACAAAATAAAAAATACCTGCTTAATATATTCTAATAATCTAATAATGCAGTAAACATCCTAGCGATGGTCCTGGGTCCCTGATCAGGAGGTAGGTCACGAAAGACCTCCTTGTCGCATCGGTTTCCAATAACCGACCAGGGCCGGTTCACCCTCTCGATAAAGCCATCCCCCAATGCAAACGGCAGAGAATCGTCGCAACCCCCAACCAGTCAGGGCTTGTACCAACCCCTATTCGAAAGTGAATTGGGAGGTTTCTCATGTGCGACTGGATACCTCCACGAAGGGATGTAATCCTGTCATCATGGCGGGCATCCGCGACGCTTCGCCTCTCAGAAGACGCCGAGAAAAATTTCGCTACTTCCTTGTCGCTGGAAAACTTTTAGCTGCGAGACGTCCAGAGACAGACTACCCAACCTTGAAACGCCGATCGTACGGGCCACTTAAGCAGCATTGCGTCTCACTACAGCCAGGGTAGCATGCCCGTCGAAGGGGTTGCACCATATCGCATCGCGTGCATTGGCCCCGAGGGGATGGAATCAGATTTTTCACTTTGGATACCGATACATTTACATGCATACGTCACGTTCTGTAGGGGCTGCGCACTTCGTAATACCGACTATTGATTTACGATGACACTAGGGGTGCATGCACATGCATGTTAGCCGGCGACAAACTAAATGGAAACTCGATACTGCTCCATACAGAACTCCCTGTTCTCGATGTAGTATTTACTCTTTCGAAGTTTTAGCATTGGTCTCGCGTAGAATTAAGTGTAACGCCTGTAAATTATTTTTTGAAATTTATTATCAGGTTAAAATAAAAATTTCACTTTTTTTAAACACAATTTAACAGAGATATAAATGTCTGGCTAAACGTCAGTTTATAACTGTCGGTACTGGAAACGTTAAATTTGCCAATATTATTTGACTGTGTTTTACAGCAGTACAAATTTTTATAAACAACCCTTACCTGTTATCTCACTATAAATATCCGTGCTATCTGAAAATTCTATTAAAAGCCACAGATGACGTTATATAAATGTTTTAAGCTGCAATCGAACTATCGTTATTTTTAGTATACTGAAAAACTTGTACGAATTGCTCGTAAGTAACCCAAGAAAAATAATGATGATCTGACGGGGATGATGTTTATTAAAAAAAATTGCGTTGGGCTGTTACAAACAAGATATACAATACAAGGGTATATAATAAAAGATGGTCAGCCGTTCGTTACCCCCTCGGTCACGTGTTCGCCGGGTGTTTCGTCCTGGTTGCCAACATTCATCCCCAACGTCGACTTCCCTGAATATCATGATTTCCACTTTTTTGCAGCGACCATTCGAGCCGAGTAGTAAACAACGACAGATTATGTATGTATAGTATTTAGTTTAGAATTTTAGCTTTTTATGGAAACCACTTAAAATTGCATATGGCATCGATTCAGCCCTTACCGCGAGATGATATTTTTTTCAACATTCTGACGTCATTGCGAGACAGAATTGCAAAATCCATGCAAACCCTATATGAAACCGCACCTCGTACAATCCCCTTCAAAGCATACGGAGACAAGAAAACTACCCCTAGACGAAGCAGCACTCTCGATTTCATGTTCTCCTGCTATAAAAAGCCTCGAGCCACGCCAAATGAAATTCTTTCCCGGGCATTTCAGACAGTGCACACAGGGATGGCGCACCCCAGCTGTGCTTTCCATTTTTAAAAGTGGTGGGTGTTTATTCAGTTTCTCGGCTTTATGAGACGCTGCTACCGTATTCCTCGTCCTCACCCCTCGACGGTTGAAATCCGTCTGCTAAAGAAGCTGAAGAAAAATCATCTCCAATTTCTTAAGCCGAAGATCCTGATACTGAGCGTCGAGTGATCGGTGCTCGATCAGACTCGGTGTCTTTGTTGTGTGGTAAGGCTAGAACTTGAGAGAGAGAGAGACCGAGGGAGAGAACGAGAGGAAAGACCGGATCACCAAAGAAGAGGAGTGAAAGGGAGTAGGTAGTTAGGGTAGGGATTAAAACTGGTCCATGAGTTGGAGATGAAAATAAACCAGCTTGGTTCCTCTGCGCCCCTAATAGACAGATGCTGAAGATCATCTCGAGACGTGGACCACGTTTGCAGCATCTCGATTATCTCCCATCAGGCAGAACCCTCGGTAGGTGCGATTAGGTACATCACGAATCTCGAAGTTAGTCAAGTCTAAACTTAAATGCAGAATCGTAAGAAAAATCTAAAAATCATTCTAATCGACCTCAACGACTGAAACAACGTTGATGATTTTGATGATGTTTCGGCTTTCAGTCATTTACGGTGGATTTTATCATCTGTCTTGATCCTTGTATTATTCCTGAAAATTAAACGCAAGATGGCCGATGAGATGGTCGAATGTTTGTTCGATCTACTTTACCGCACAAATTATACACCGGAACATTAAAGATTTAGTTTTAAAAAAATATATTATTTTATTAAAAATTATTCAACCACGAAATTTCTAATTTTATGTAATAATTTATCGTTAGCTTTTCTTGAGGAAGTCATCTCACATTGAGTTTGCGCGGCAACCGGTGGTACCAATCAACTCGAGTTCACAGTACTTATCAAACTCTTCGTTATTATGGCAGCCTGATAGCTTCGAGACATGAAAGTGAGTGGCGAACAAACGACAGCATTAATGACAACGTTAGACACAGCTGAGAAAGCGAAACCTATAACGAATCTATCTGCTTTATTTTGACTCGATGATGGCGCTAAAGGCATCATTTGATTTTTCTTATTCCTCGTGAACGGATAATTTGTCGTTGCTGTAGATAATAAATTTCCCGTTAAGAATTTACGAATAATCGAAAAATATTACCGAATCCTTGAGGAATTCTCTGAACGAATTTTTCCGAGTATCGAATTGACAATATGCTCGATGCTTCTGTAATCGGGAAGAATCCACGACGAGATTTAATTTTCTCCAGTCAAGAGACTCTTTTTGCATTGCAAATTTAAAATCCAGAGGACACTTTAGATTACTGTCTATGCTGACGGGGACTTTTCTGCGGAACACCTTGTGTGCTGTACCGAACGCCATGTAGGTCATTCGGATACTTTAAAGTGATCCTGAAATCCTGATCTCTTTAGAGCAGTAAAGCGAGTGGCGAACCAATAGGTGAAGCATCCGTATGATAGAAAGATCTTAATTTTGGAAGAAGCATGGTTATGCCAATGGATTCATTGATTACGAGGAATATATTTAATGACAGGTAGAATTTAAATGAAAAACCAATTACTTTATATTTTCATATTTTCCTGTAAGTAGTTTATCGCTATTATTACAATGCATCGCTGTAATAAGATAAAGCATTCCTAAAGTTTTTCACTGTAGTGCAAAAAAATTATACATAAAGCTAATGAAAAATTCCATCACTTTACATGATTAATACAATCATTTTTAAATCATAACGAAATTTAAATTTTAAGCGCCGTCATTTCTAATAGCTCAATGCTATTAAAATTTTTTTAAATAATCACCAATTACATCCTTGTACATTTCAATCCAGAAATGGACTCTGTCTTTCATCAGATGCTTTTCCATCTTTAAATCCTGATTAATATTCAAATAATTGTCATCTTTACCCATAGGCTCCCAATTGACCGTCACATAGTTATCCAAGACTGATGTTGGATTCCTAAGCAGAAGATTGAAAAAATTATATGCCAAATTATAGGTTCAAAAAAAATTTCAATTATTACCCATCTTTGGCGAAATTGGTCCATAACTTTGTCAATTCATTCATTACGTTATCAGCCGGTGATCCCTTTTCGTAAATATTTTTAAAAGCTGACGAATAGAACTCGTATAGTATTTCGTCCCCGTCCGATACTCCTATATGTATATAAGTATATATAAAATATATTTCTCTTAATATTTTTAAAAAATTCAAAAAACATACCTTTCTCCACATCGAATATCTTTAAATTCTTCATGAGTCCAAGTGGCGACTCGTACGTAAACATATAACAGTAAATGGGCGAAGTCATACGCGAGCCCATAATCTTCGTGGAAATAAGAACGCCGTAGTTGAAGAAGATGTCACTCAACATCTGTGTAAAAGAGCATAATTATATTTAATTGCACTCTCCCGAATTAATAACATTGTACACGCGAACCGAGGGGGATCCAAATGCAATAATTTCTGGGTCAATATTTCTGTCATGGAATTTGGAATCCTGCCAGAAGCCGTTTAGATTCAGTCGATGTAAAGCAGTGCAATTACGTTTGAGAATTCTTGAACAGTGTCCTCTGAGACCATTTTGCCATCGAGATAAAATGATCTAATGGATTCGCCGATTTCTTTGAGGCGCAACGGATCGGTGACATTCAAATCCTCGGGTACGAACTTATCGAAATTCGCATTTATGTAATCCGCATTACGTAACATTTCTGTAATAATTATTTATACACATCGTATAATACCATCCATGCAATTTTGATAATTAATGTCCCATAACGTAACGTTACTCACGTTTCGTGAACATCATAGCCTCGTCAGCGTTAATACCGGCGATTACTGGAACATCAATGATTTTTCCGGATTTAACCAACTCCCAGGGTAAGTTAGCTAGAAAAATCTCCTGACCTACATCAGCCTCGATCGACGGTACGAAAGCGTGTATATGTCCATTCAAGGCATTCTGCCGAGAAAAAAATTGAATATAAAAACTCAGCTCGAAACGCTTAAAAAATTCCTTGAATCGTGAAAAAATTATTCACCAGAGACTTCATAAGTTGATCACTGGCATCTACTATCTCTGTGACTGATTTTTCTTTTAGTTTATCAACCAGTTCGGTGCTATCGCTCGTGCGTATGCCAAGAAGCTCTCCCAATTTGAAAGCCAATTCTTTGTGCTCGTAAGTAATCGACCAGCTATTTAGGACCGATCCACTTTGCATAATAACTCGTGAAAATAATCCTGCGAATTGCAGTTAAATTAAAAATAGAGAAATTTTAATTGACAAGGATAACAAGTGCAGGCAACCTTCGGACATAGGAGACAACATGTGGTACTGAGCGGAGGCACCTCCGGAGCTCTGTCCAAGGAGGGTGACTTTCTGAGGGGATCCTCCAAAATGTTGAATATTTTCCTGAACCCATTTCAGGGCCATTACTTGATCCTTCAGCCCAACGTTACCCGGTGCGTTGGCGTCATCCGTATTCAAAAATCCTTTTGCAAAGCGGTACAATAGTTTAAACGATGCTCACTTTTCGGTTCATTTGAAACTTACCTAATGCACCGAGTCTGAAGTTAAACGTGACAAGGACTACGTCGTTCTCTACTAAAAAGTCTGGACCGTAAATTTCATCGTCACCAGAACCCGCGTTAAAACCGCCACCATGAATAACCACTATGACAGCCTTAGCAGCGTCTTTGTTTATATCCGGCGTATAGACGTTCAAATAGAGACAATCTTCATCCCCCATTATACCTTGTCTTATCATGCAATAAAACACGCAGCTTGATTTGTGCTTTGTGGCATCGTACACCCCTGACCAAGGCTCTACCGGTTGCGATGGCTTTGCAGGGAAGATTATTAATTTTTTTAATAATTCCAAGAGATAAAAAATATCTTCATTCCTGCGTATGCAGACAGAGCACCTACCTTAAATCTATTATCACCAAGAATCGGTTTCACATATGGTATCCCTTTGAAACTGTAATATGGCTTGCTCTGCACCACTGTAGTACTTTTGAGACCCTTCAGAGAACCCAGAGGAATCTCCACCTGGACTTCCTCGGTGGCACCGATCCAGCTTATAGCCAGAGAGCAAACTATGAACTTTGCAAACCACATTTTCTATCTGACGCAAAAATTCACGACCCGTACCTTTTATATTCCACTGAGCAATGTATGGGCAATTAAGAGCTGTGTCTAACAACCGGATATTACACAACAATTACGAAGTAGATACATAAAATATTCTTCTGACGGCAATTGGAGTACCCATTGTTACGATATAGAATCATAGCCGTTTGTAACGAAAAATAAATGTATAACTAGATCAAGAATCCCAAATGGTCACATCAGTTGTAATTCTAATAATTTTTTTCCCGTTAGCTCCCGAAAATGGCAGATCAGGTGTCTGCCGGTTTACCTGGAAGAATAAAAAATACACAGCATACCGAACACGTCTTCTAAGACTGCACTTTGCCATTAAATCACATAAACAAGAAAAATTCATGGATTATAAGTTCTTCATGTTTTCAAGCATACAAATGATTTATCATGACTCCTACGGAGGTATAATTCTATAACCTGTACAAAATGAAGAGTATCATTCGAAGCTGGACCATCAATGCGTAATCTGTATCATTACATGAAATTACCAGGATAACGTGTTTCGTGTTCGAACAGTCATTTGCAGACAGTACGAGGTTATGTTTCATAACTCGTGTATCAGAAATTTGTCACAATAGGTCACGAGCATGAAATCGCTTATACGTTGCTATATCTCTATATTATATGATATAAGTTGCGGAAGTTTACCGAATCGTCATCAACGTGCGATGCTACTACTATCTCTATCCGGAGAGTAGTACTACTTGCGTGTCCTAGGGAAAAATAATTCAGTCCGATGAAATCTGACGGCAAGTCACCAACATTGTAACGCGTAGTCACGAAACTGACTTTAGTACAAATCCCTGCAATGTGCATTGCCAGATCGTGTCCGATGATGACGGACCGTGGCGCCACGCGTTGCGACTAAAATCTAACAGGAGAACATGTCTTTGATGAAAGTAGTTTGTCGCGTTGGCGTGTATATATATATGTATATACATATTCAAATATACACATAACTTATCTTGTATATGCATCTCATCATGCACTAGTGTTTGATGACAGTTTCATATTGGTTATCTATTTACAACATTTCTAATGCTCTGTATTATACTAGCCTGGTCGTTTATTGCTCCCAAGAATACACTCGACGTTACTTTCAAATATATTTATTACCATAGTACATTACTCCGAGATAAAATCATATAATGTATCCCTGGTGATTAATACATGCAGTACTACCAACCTCTATTCGTCATATGTTCACCTACTATGCGTACACCACTCAGCACACCCTCTGAATTCTCGTATGGGATATATTGTAATTTTGATAGATTTCTTAGCTACGGCGATCGGGGTTTAAGTTTGAGGATTAAACGATTTTAGAGATTTTATAAGATTGCGAGTTATTCGAAGAAATTGTGAGGGTACCTGTTATTTTCATCGTTTACGAAAGACACGCTAATTGTTACTAGATATATTTTTAACTTCGTCAATCATCCACGTGTTATGCGACAGTAAGAACCAAGGAAAATCTCTTCAGGATTGTATAAGTTAACAATTTTCCAATTTAATTTCAGATTATCATATAAACAGAAAATTCTTCAAATACGTTAACCAGAGTTTACAAAGTACACAGTTCTACTAGCTAGATATAGTATTCTCTCAAGACTGTTGGAATAAGTGTCGGCGGCTCAAGAATCCATTTACGTATCCTCCACTTCTAGTATGCGCTCCTAGTACGAGGGAAGCGTAAAGTGTACAAGTGACAAATTAAGTGAAACGAAATGGACAATGTCATACTGGAAAACGTAGGCTTTCTCGAATATCATCGGGGGCGTAGCTCAGATGGTAGAGCGCTCGCTTAGCATGCGAGAGGTACCGGGATCGATACCCGGCGCCTCCAGAATTTTTTTTTTCGTTTTCTTTTAAATAATACTTATTAGCCTCAAACAAATTCATTCTTTTAATTTTCACTTATTTCAGGTTTTATAGTGACCCACAACGCAAAACGCATTTCGGAATCTCCATTGAATTATCATGGGTCCTCAAGAACTCACTGCTCATCCAGTTCTGATATGGATAATCAACCGGCTAACAGAATAAATACGACTCTGAGGGTGAGAAAACTGCGCTCAACTATGGTTCGTATCACGGCTGTTCAAGGTCCGCCGCTCGATGGATACATTGTTACGTCGGATGACGATCACCAGGTAGGTACAATATATACAAAACTATTTTTCATATTTTTATTGTTTCCGGCAAATGTTCTTTTATACTGATGTTATAGACGTAAAGGTTTTGAGTACCGTTGGTACTAACTTAAGTACGGTATTCATTTTCTTCGTATGTTTCATTTGAGGCTTTTCTTGAATTTTCGGACCGTGGGATTGTTACCACATGTCCTTTATGGCCCTTTAAAGGTATTTTTAGAGGATGAACTTGATTGACGGAATTTATCTTTTTTAATTAACTGACAAACAATGCAATGGATTTTTTGAATAGTTCAACGCACTAATAATAATTATTGATCGATGATAATTGAATATATTACTTGTTTGATCTTTAGCCGATATTTTTTGTCTAACAAACATTTTTCTTCGCCTAATTTGTGATTGTTTTACGATGAGTTTATATCATTGTTCCCAGAGCGAGACAGTATCGCCGCATGACATGAGAAGGGAATTTATCACTGGATTTGATGGTAGTGCAGGGGATGCTTTAATCACGTTGAATAAAACCGTTCTTTGGACCGATGGAAGATACCACATTCAGGCCGATAATCAGATGGACTGCAGTTGGATACTTATGAAACAAGGACGCAATGATGTAAGTCGATATGCGAAGTAAATCTTTCTAAAGATATACTCCATTATGTAGATATTTCTTACTTTAAGAGAAGTTGTGCTCCCACGTGTAAAAATAGTATGTATTCCAAACTGTGAGGCGTAATACCACTTGCAGTTCTTATGCCAGCGGATAGGTGGCGGTGGCATCGAATGAATCTCGTACACTAAACAGCATAGTGGAAGATAGATATTGGGTAGAACGGCTAAGTTAAATTAAGATCATACTTCACAGGATCATTTCTGTAGTATATCTTCACATTCTCTCTACTCAAAAGTGGAGTTGATGCAGCCACGATGACGAGGCATAGTCCTCTTTCCTGAGCGTGAGGACGACTTGGGAACTTGACTTGTTTCAAGTTTCCAGTCATCGATGATCGTTCACCTTCTGTACTTCGTATGGAAGGCCTGGGAAGATGGGCTTTCTGAGTGGTTCTTTTTTATGTAATTAAAAAAAAGTTTTAAAGTACCAGCAACGGGGAGGTCGTAGGGGAGGGGGAGTGTAGACAAGAGCAGTGTAGACAAGAGCCATTGAATGAGAGAGAACGACGTTTGTTCATGTCTTTTCTACGTTCGAAATAAATCATTTTAAATAGTAGAAAGAAAGCTCTATATTATTATGAAATAAGTGCCACATCAATTTATATAACACATCTTTCTTGTTCTTATAAATATTCTCCCAAAGTTGTGTGTTTATTCTTAGGTTCCTACAATACCAGAGTGGCTGAAATACGAATTCCAAAACCATTCTGGTACAAGAATCGGTGCTGATCCAACCTTAGTTCCTGCTTTTACATGGAAAACATGGGAAGCCGAATTGGGTAATAAGAAAAATCGCAAGCATGTTTGTTATTATATTGATCCAGAAAACAGTATTAAATTGGGAGTTTAACTCACTAGCTTTATATTGTAACAAATATCTATTCACCATATGGCAAAGATAAAAACATTCCTCCGGCCTTATTGCCTGTCTCTTACTAACCATCATATTCCTGTTCAGCAAATTCGTCCGTAAAGTTGGTCCCGGTCCAAAACAACTTGGTGGACTTAGTCTGGACGGAGAATCGACCAGCTTACAATGCGTACGCAGCGTATCCCTTAAAGGAAGAATTCGCTGGCCGACCTTGGCAAGAAAAGGTCAACCAACTTCGATTAGAAATGAAGGATGCCTCTGCCGACGCCCTCGTGATCACCGCTCTTGACGAGATAGCCTGGCTGTTCAACATTCGTGGTCACGATCTTCCCAACACTCCAGTTCTTAAAGCCTACGCAGTGATCACTCGTGATTTCATTTACCTTTACGCACCTCATCACAAACTTCTGCGCTCCGTCGACATACATCTAAAGACGGATTCCTGTACTCATCCAAATTGCGTCAGGTGCGTAAACTAGATACAGTATGTCGCATAAATCCTACAAAAGATTTCTGATGTTTAAGTCAACGAGAGAAAGCAGTATTTAACATTCCACCATAATCCGGAAGCAAATTAATTATATAATGTTAAACAGTGTGCAATTGCATATTTTGAGTGGAATAACAACGAGTAACTTTCTTATTACCTTTTTTTTTCATGAAGACGGCACGATTACACTGCTATTTGGTCCGACCTGCGTACAAAATCACAAACCTGGAGTACTGTCTGGTTACCATCGCCATGTGGATATGCTCAAGGAGCATCCAGAGCAATCGTTTCAGCGGTAAATTTTCTTACTCCGATATAATAAAAATAAATAATTTTTAATATCATCTCATTCGCAATTTATTATGAAACTTGCTCCTGGTTTCTTCTATCGGTCGATGCTTAAGGAAAACCTCGCGAGGCGAGTATACCCTGTGAGATTTAGATGCGATAATCCTAGGTTTATCTACCCTATCACTCCTATGTTATCCTGGCCCCGAAGAGCTTGTTGAGCTTAGCTTGATCCCCGCGTGACGTGCTGACACGCCCCCATAGACGTAGACCGAGCGATAATTCGATCTAGGAGTTAATTTTACATCTGGATAGCTAGGCTTAACCTGCATCGCAGGTATAGACTCGAAATAATCATTAGGATGCACGAAGACTCGTTGGGAGAAAGTTTAACCACGTGTCGCCGTCGTGAGAGCTCTTCGAATTTCTACTCTCCCGAGACACAGGACGCCTTGGCGCCCGCGGCATCAGCAATTGCGGAGCACCGCTTTTGCCTTCGATCCTCATTCGTTAGATCTAGAGTGTCTTGAAGTACAAGAGTCATTATCAGTCGAAGGACCAATGAAATCTGAATGATTGACATATATTTTATAAAATTGAAATAATCCTTTATTTTAATCTTTTTCAGATACCTCCTGAAAAACGACTAGCAAAACCTTCCCCTATCATAGCTATTCGCGCTGAGAAGAACAAGGTTGAAGCTGAGGGTATGAGAAGAGCACATATCAGAGATGCTGTGGCCATGTGTGACTTTTTGGCATATATGGAAGAGCAAATTAATCTCGATTCTGATGGATGGGATGAGATGCAAGTAGCTAGATTGGTTAATCAAGCTCGTTTTGAGCAAAACTGCAGCGAAAGCATCTCTTTTCCTACGATAGCTGGTTATGGCGCGCATGCTGCACAGCCACACTATGAACCCGTGAAAACTACAAATGTACTTATTGGCAAAGAATCTACACTGGTAATTGATTCCGGCGGACAGTATTCTGGTACGGTATCGTTCAATAATATTAATTAGGTAACATCTATCATTATCACACATCAATCATTATGAAGACTGTTTTTAATTTAGATGGTACCACGGATGTTACTCGCACGCTACATTTTGGGGAACCCACTGAAGAACAAAAAATGGCATATACGAGAGTATTGATAGGATCAATTCAATTAGCTTCCCTGGTTTTTCCAAGTGATTTAAGAACAGATCAATTGGATGCACTTGCCAGATCACCCTTGTGGAGTGCTGGTCAGGATTACTTACATGGAACTGGGCATGGAATTGGTCACTTCCTCTCCGTTCATGAACGTATGTATTACATTATTATGCGCTCGTATAATCTACATCTACAAACGGCAATAAATATCAAAGTATGTGTTAACAGCGCCGATCAGTATATCGTACATGCAAGGAACATCAAATTCTGAATGCGATGCTGTGAAAATGAAGCCAGGATACTTTTTCTCAAACGAGCCTGGTTATTACAAGGAGGGAGAATTTGGTGTAAGATTAGAAAATATCCTTGAGGTAGTGCCTTCAGAGAAGCCTGTGAGTATACATTTTTTTTTTAATAAATAGCAGTCATTATTGATGTAACGATGATGTATCTCACTGCAGGCTTACAGAGGGCAGACATTCTTAAAATTCAGGGATGCCACTCTTGTACCCTATGAACCCAAATTGATTGATTTGGATATGTTGAGTCCAGCACATGTAAGTTGTCTTATTTTATGAATTTTCAATTTCTTAGCACCATTATTATATTTTTAAACCTCTTACAGAGACAGTGGCTTAACAACTACAATCAACGTATAAGGGATGAAGTTGGTCCAGTAATGAAGGACCAATTACGAATGAAAGGTTTCTATTGGATGAAGCAAAAAACGAAACCAATTCCTGAACGGGATCCAGTCAACCAATCTTCCACATTCAAACACTCCCATGTGCTCGTATTCGCTATTTTGATCGTTCAACTTTTAGCTGGTACGTTTCAGGAACTATTGAAAGCTGCGTTTGCCTCGTGTAAGTCAATACTGTTTGGGTTTCAGGTATCAGGAATATATGGAGTTAACTATGAAGACGAACGCTAGTAAAAATCACAAACTAACAGGAGCATTTTTTCATGGACATTCAGTTAACTAAGAATATTCGGTCTTAGCGAATGAGATACTTTTTACATGTATGGCTTTCGTTTAAGTTAAATTACGTCCTTCTAATATTAATTAGGTGATTACCGTTAATTAGAGATAAATTATCTGTAAATAGAACTACTTCCCGTAATTATATTTTATTTTCGTAATGTGTATACTTTTTGTATCTGCCGTCGGATAGATGTATCGATTAAGGTCTGCTACGAAGAGTTTAAACACATTTGCTATTCAGGATTGAGGCGAATTCCACTTTGTATTGTACAGTGGCTTGTGGATCTGATGATGATCATCCATCGTGTTACGCTATTTAGAATCAGACAATTTATTTTATAGTAATATTCGAGAATCTCGCGTGTATAATGTTATTTGACATTTCTGCAGGAGCGGAATATTATTAATGCCTTATGTAGATCGTATGGTTATTTATCCATTGTAAACAATTACTTGTTCGTAAATATTAAGTCAAAAAGAATTGGCCAGCTCCAATAAATAAAATGTACAACTATGGCTGATAAATATAAATATTTATTATCATTATATTCTTTCAGAATATAATATGAAGAGTTACGCAAGTAAAATGCCCTGACCGATAAGGACTGCATAAATACTCAAGATCCACGATTTTACTTTAGTTATAAATCGAGAAGATGATACAGTGGTCTCTGGTTGTTATTGTCTCTATAGGCATGTTAGCCTCGGTAAATGGATACTGTGTTAAGCATACAATAAATCACAATGATACACAGTACAGACATTACATTTGTTTCCGGAGTACGGACTATCGAGAAAGTCTTGCAAGAATCAGTACAGATCAGCCAACAGGGGTGATATTCAAATTTTATCCCGTACCGAAGATCACCAATGGGTCTTTTGAAAGTCACAAAGGCATCTTGATTGATCTCGGATTCCAGCGTTGTGAAGTAACTGAAATAGACGATCATGCATTTAAAGGTCTGATCAACCTCAAGATGCTGATGCTGGACAAGAATAATTTAGAGACTTTAAAAGCTGTTTGGTTCGAAAGTCTCACGAACCTTCATACTTTATCTGTCACCGAAAATCAATTGCGAGTGCTCGAGCCTGAAGTCTTCGTCAATGTTCCTAATCTAGTGATGCTCAATATTGGTGATAATAAGCTGCAATGCTTAGATATGCCAAAATTACGAGCTCTGACGCATCTGAAATATATTGGTTTGGATTTCAACAAGTGGACCTGGAAGTGCCGTGCACAACTTACTGAGTTCCTGAACAATCTAACAGATGCCAAGAAATTAACCAGGTACATAACCTGCAAGAAGTGCTACAATGTTTATAAGGAATGCGCTACTGATCAATCATTTGATGATGTTAATGAAACTACTTTTAATGCGTGCGCTGATGAGAAAATGGATAAATTGGTAACTCAGGAGAATACTAAGGATTGCGACGATTAAGAAATTTTTATCATAATTATACATATATCTTGAACATTATCTACATAAATTATACTGTTGTAAAGATCAGCGTCCGAACAAAAACTAAAGGATAATGAAAACTAAAGGAAATCCTGCATGAAAAATAATTAGTGTTTAGTACAACCAAGTTATCAGTTTTTTATTCTGTAAAGCCATCCAAAAGTCTTGCTTATTTCTTACAATATTTTAATCATGTCCTATCCACATAGCTGTGACCAATGGAAAGTAAATTAATGATCAAGTATATAAATATTATACAGGGTGTAACTTTTCCAGGGTCCGATGAGGGAGAAGCCCAATTCGGCTGAGGATTCACCTCCTATTTATACTTGTGTCGTAGGAATGATATTAATATTATAGTATAGCTGGCACACGTGTCAACACAATGCTCTGGTCGAGGGATTGTTATAACAGTAATATGGGGTCGTCCCTCTAAGGACCCAGCAGAAATTACACCTTGTATAAGCAAGCTTACATAATATAACTAAGTTTATTATTATTTATCGATGCAAGCTTCTAAGCAATATATGGAAAATCGTATCAGCATCATCACATGTTTAACTAGCTTCATACGATATTATGTCTTGATATCAGCTCAGGTTACGATCTTCGACATTGCCACTGACAATGGGAATCGGCGATATGCTCATTTTTTAATGTTGCTAATACAAATAATATACAATGATTACTGCTCATTTTCACTTGTTGGTTCAGTCAGAAGATATATTTGAAGAATCCAGCTTTAACGTACATCTTCTAATATGCACTTGTATATTATTTTTGTCAATTTGCACTGAGTCTGCACAGCAGATATGATATCAATGTTCATAATGAAAAGATTACAAATCAATCATAAATGAAATGAATGGAATCATGGAAGACACCATTAGTGTTGATAACTACTAGACAGAGGAAATAGCAAATTTGAAAAATCTTTCCAAACATAATTCAATGGGTAAAGGCTCATAACTGTTCCGAGAGAAATTTTTCTTGAGAAACATGAGGGACTACGAACCTGAAATACTTGAGCAACGTAGAAACTAAAAATTTGAGTTTGTATATTAAATCAGAGCTGGGTAGCGTAATAATCGATATGAAGATGCAATTGCGTAGATGTCGCTAATGTATTTAGTTTTTAAATATTAGATGAAATCTTTATAACCGAATTGTTATATAATATCTGCTTAACACTAAGGAACATAAAAGGCAGGATATTTACGTATACCTACTAAAGGATTATTGGTTTAATATTATTTTATATTATCAACAGATCTCTTTCATGTTAATTATAATCTGAAAGAATGCACGATTCGTAATACTATTGAGAGATATTCAATAAAAGAACTAGTAAAAGTACTTATTTACGAGTGTAAAAATTGTTTAACCCTATAGAAATTAAGTACGGTATGTCAGTTATTAATTTAAAGCTATTATTGCATATTGTTCAATGAGCCCTATCGCCTCACGAATACGTAGATGCTTGATCTGTGACATCTATAATGATTGCATACGGTACATGCACATACTTTTTTGTCGTTAAAAAGGAATCAAGTGTATAGCTTTCGACTGCAAACGTATTGCGAGTATAAATTGTCAACGTTCAAGGATATTATTATCGTCAGTTTTACAAAAATATTGTAAATAAACGACGTAATTTTTTAAGAGATACATATTTTTTTTAATGCATACAACGTAAATTGATTCCTGCAAATTTTTATCGAGATGCATAAACTGAAGGATTAAATATTTCCAGGTCACGATCTTCGACATTGTTATCAACAATCATGGAATCAATTGAGTTCAAATAATATTTGTTTATACACGGAAAGTAAAGTCATATAAATTATATTCCGTATGCATATCATTCCAGTATCTTAACGCACGCAATATGAAGAGATATCTTGGAGTAGTGGCTTTCTTGAGTATTTTCTCGTTCACATTGGCATCCTGTGTTTATCGTTTTTCGACCCAAGATGAATTTATACCAGGAGTTTGGTATAAATGTTTCAACGTAAAGGATTACAAAGCCACCATAAATGGGATTAACCAAACCGTGGAGGAAATTCCAGTAACATCGATAAACATCATTGATACAAAGATTGAGAAGCTCGAGGAAGGAGTATTCGCTCAGCATGAAGACTTACTTGTTGTTACATTTTTTGGTTGCGAAATAAAAGAGATTGAGGATAGAGCTTTTCGTAACTTGAAGCTACTTAAAATGTTAATTTTGAGTAAAAATAAGTTAGAAGTTCTTAAGGCGGTATGGTTTGAAAATCTTTCAAATTTGGTTGTATTAGTTGTTAATGATAATCGGATTAAGCAAATCGAATCAATGGTATTTAGCAGCAAAGTGAATTTGACTGCATTGGGATTCGGTGATAACAAGTTAGAATGCTTTGATTTTACGCCATTGATAAATTCAAGTCTTAGTGTAATATCACTCAGGGAAAATCCATGGTCCAATAAATGTCAGGCGGATATGTCCAATTGGCTTAAATTGGATAACGCTCCACGCACTGATCTTGTATATACACAAGAATCTTGGTCAGAATGGGCTAATATAACGTGGAATTGTTTAAACAAAATAATAGAAACTAACCCAGATAACAATGTCCTGAATTCATGTGTCCAACCAGCCCTGGATAATTTAATAATTGAAGGGCCTGGTATAACGGAGGAACAAATTGTAGAAATATTGGACAACAGTCTTTTGTAAGTTAAATTATTATCATGACAATTTATAGAATTAATATTTTATCAATACTAATATTTTGTGTTTTTGATAACAGGTTCCACTGACAATATCAGTAAATATATTATGAGGCTTCTAATATATATATTTACCAAAACAGCAATTACTAAAAAAAATTTTTCATACCTCACTTTAAATTACAATATTGCACAGTGTAAAAGGATAGTATGAAATATCAAAAGAGTTTATAATTGCACACTTAATATATTTTATTAAAAATATTGGAGTAATAGATACAATAAATTACATTAATATTAATCAAACGTTACTACTACTGGTGCATCTTCAACGTCTTCATCTTGCATGTCAGAAAAGTCCCATTGAAATTTACTGGTAAGTCTTTCCCGCATCCTAACTGCCTGAGATTTTAAACGACCATCCACTTCCGAGCTCATCTCGATGGTGGCGAACAATTTGCGGAGATTGTGATAAACAAAATTGTTGCTGGCTACGATATCACAAAGAACATCTTCAGGTACGTGACACAGCTGCACCTCTAGTGTATTTAGAAATTCTACATAAATAGAACGTCGATTTGGAATTGCTGCATCTGCGCCACAAATTAGTGAGACGAGTCGTTTCCAATGTTCAAAAGCGTCGAGACTTTGTCCAGCGAGAAAACATACAAAAGCTAATTGCATCTCAGCAATTAATTCCATGGGTCTAGAAACATAAAATATTTCAATATATTTGTCAAAAATTCAATATTTATATAATTAATAATTTGACATACTGTTTCAATTGCGTTAGTAACGTTTCTAATGTATAACTTGTGTCAAGAGAGTGTTGCGTAATTTCAGTAGGAGAAGCTCCATCCGGATAATGTTTTTCGGGTAGTTTGGTTAATCTGAGCTCCGTGCCTGGTACAGGCTTTAAATGAGGTAACAATAATTCTTCTTTCTCTTCTATAGAAAGTCCACTTCTTCTTTGTCGTTTTTGACTTGATTCGCCACCCCTTGGTCTCGATGCGTCATCACAGTTTTCCAACTCAAGAGCTGAACGCACGAAACTGTGATAGGAAAAATAGTTTTGTCAAAATTTCTTTGATATGACAGTATTTTACAAAGATCAATGATTACATACCCACATATAGGTGCACATCTCTGTACTACTGAATCATCAATATGATTTATCAATTCCTTCCATTGTTTCCATATGTCATAAGGATATGGTCCAAGATATCTGTCAAGATTTTTTATATTATCCTTCAATCTTTCAATTACTTCTTCAGAGACCACTGCAAACCCAAAGCATATGTGAACACTTACTCCATTCGATAAAATATATTTTCACTCTCTTTTACCTTCTGAACTTATATCTTCCTTTTGTGAATCCCATCGTTTGACAACAAATTCTGATTTTTTGAAGTTATGGAAAAACCCAACTCGTGGAGCTAACTCACCAAACTCATTTGCTGCACTATCATTTGTTAAAAAAGAATCATACGTATTATATAGAAATTATTTTACATATGAAGCACAGATATCTGATTATAATAAAAAGTATTACACCTGTAATGGACATAATGAAATCCAGGTGGAATCATTTTTACACCTTTGAAATCCTCACCCGTGTTCCAGGATTTTAAGTCAATTCCAAAATCTGTTCCACATGGAACATCTAAAAGTACTAAAGTACCTCCCTCCATCAAAAGCCTTTTTGCAAGATCTTGGTCCATTTCAAATCCAGTATCAGATGCCATTGCACTTCTCTATAAAAATAGGAGTAAACTTACGATAACAGTATGACAAAATGTATTTTTAATTGACATATTGATGAATAACAAACCGGCATGAGTTGAGACGTATTATGTTTTGACAAACACATATGCCATAACCTAAGAGACTACGATTTTATCAGCTGATTTCATATATCCTCCTCGTATGCGTTCATATGATAAGTTACCAACAATTCTCTAGCATTAAATAAAACTCATTTCATAAATTTTCAACGTCTATTGATAAAGATACTAGCTACCAAATAAAAATTGTATATTGTTTCTTCATAAAGTGGTACATTCTTTTGAATAAATAATTTGCTGCGAAATTGTTTCAGCAGTTGCTATCAAACTTCTGAACATCCAGGAAGGATGATTTGGCATAGGGAAATCTTCACATGGTACCCAAATTCGAGATTTATCTTGTAAAGTTTTTAAGTAAACTGGTTGAGAGAAGAATATATTTTTTGGTATGTCAAAAGTACCTGAAAATATTTCAAAATACTCATGTACAATGTTTATCAAGTCCTTAAGTAATAGGACTGACCATCAGAACAAATTCCTAAAGAAATAATATCATCTCCTGTGTCATTTTCACAGTCATACCACAATTGTAATAAATCACAAATAGCTTTACATTTTTGACAATCTTCTGTACGACCAACTAGATAACTTGCTTTTGCCTAAAATTATGGTAATTGTTTCAATACACTTTAGTTATAACATTACGAAACAAGAATCTATAAGTGTGTACCTTGCGAGCAGCAAGTATTTCATAAGGATTTGCACCATGTGCCATATAAAAGGACCACCTGTATTCAGTATGTTTTGTACCTAGTGGTAAAGTTGAATCCTTACTAAATTTAAATGCCCTATTGTTGGGTTTGTACACTTCATGCTGCTGAATTATATGCCAAATATCAACATACTGATTAACACCTGTAAATTTATTCTACATTTTTTTGTATCATATATATAACATAATCAGCTACCATATGTATTTACCTAAGAAACCCCATACAGGAGGACAATAAAACTCTCTCAATGGCAAATCAAGTGGATCTGTTAAGCTATGTAAAATTTCAAGACCGTAATGTGCACCCACTGCCACGATATTAGTTTTCTTTAATTTTGGAGCAGCCTCAAGGAGAACAGCAGCACAAAAACATGTGGGGCCAGTAGAGCAAAATATTACTTTCAAATCGGAAGATGCTTCCTTATTTATTTCATCTGCAAACTTAATTGTCACCATGCGATTTCGATTCAACCAGTTCTCTGATGACTCATTATCTTCTCTGGAAGTTACAAAAACTTGCAATGATTTTCTAATATGAATACGAGAAATTAATTTTTTAATTTATGCTACCTTATCAAATGATCCAATACCAAAACAATATCAGAATCTTCTAAAGCTTTTGACATGCTCTGTGCAATTGTTGTAGCACATAAGCCTCCTCCAACTGCTGAAGTATCTTTAACAATTTCCTTTAATTGGAAAAAATGACCAGGATCATCATATAGTTTTATAATAACACCACAGTTCAACCATAATTCTTTTATCAATACTAATTGAGCTACTAGATCTGGACATAACGATCTACCCGCTCCTATTATTGTGATGCAATGTCGTTTCTGCTTTATTTTGGAACTTGCTATCATATTCTCAATTTCGTATGCCTATTGATAGTGAAATATCTTTGATAAAAATATAATATATGTTATATATGTTTCATCTATAAACATACTTCCAGAATGTCGAGTTTGAGAGCCTTAAGTTCATCCCTTGATAAACACGAATCTATACCGTAATATTCATATATAAATTCCCAAAATTCACTGGCACCTCCAATATAAGTAGCATTTCCATGTCGCATTGCTACCTCACGCCAGATCAAGGGCGATTTTGTATGAGACCATTTATATTTCTTACAGATTTGACTTAACCATGGCTAAATAATCAGTATTAAATATGAGTTATTAAATTTAGTTTTTCCGAACTTGGATTATATGTTACCTCCCACAATCCTTTCTTCTTGCAGATTTTATGAAAATGGAAATTCGGTAACATTTCCGATAAATTGCTAGCAATATAACATGCATGCGCAAATACCAAATCTTCTGGCATCCCAGCGATAACAGTTACGACTTTGTTTGAAGTCATTATGTCTCAGTTGGTTACAGCAAAATACTGTTTATGATCACAAATAAAATGAAGATCTGAAGTAAGTCACAAACGTACAAAATTCATTTGCTTCATTTTTGTCAAACATAAGAAGCATAAATGAGAGATTGACAGAGACTTATTAAAAATATTACGCAAGGGCCATAAATATGTTAATGAGGATAAACACATTTTCCTCCTTTATTTTAAAAAAGTAAAAAATTATTCATTATAAATCACACATTTTTAGCATACATTATACTTATATCATAATTATAGAACACAAAGATAGATGCTTTCATTCGGCATCATCATCATCTGATATTTCTGGAAGATCCAGTGAGTAATTAACAATTGATTCGTTATCGGAACCCTCGTCGAACATTTGAATAGACAATTTCTCAGGTGAGGGTAGAAATTCAGGATCTATAATGACAAATGCAACATATAATCGTTCAAAGGAATTCCAATTCAAATACTCATAACAGAAATATACACTAAATGCAAGGCTGTTCTCACCTGATACAAATCCTTCATCCTCTTGCAATGTTGCCTTATTAAAAGCTATTGTCAAATGCTTGTATTCTTTCTCCAATGTTCTACTATAAATGTTATCTGAAAATTATAAGCTAATTAGATATGAAATTTACTCATATATTAAAACAATTACACTTATAAGAAAAAATTTATACACATACTTAATTCTTGTTCTTCATCATAGAAGGGAGCCAATACTTCTGGTTCAGGATATATTTTCTTTACAATCTTCCGTGGAACCAATGGGCTTTTGAAAACATGTTCATTATTAAGTTTTTTCATAAGATTAACTTTTGGAGATTTTCTGGCTGATGAAGGTTTTTGGCATTTTTGATTCTATGAATATGACAATAGTTATGAAATAGTTTTACTTGAAACACAATTATATTAGCACAACACATACTTTGTTTCATTATATATCGTGTTAGACTATTAAAACAGGTAACACTAGCAATTTCATGAAAATACCTTTGGCAGTTTATTCTGGCTCCGTGGTGATATCGGACATCCAAAAGTGTCTACCTGAGTCAAGTTTGGCTTCAAAAATTCATATTCCTTGCAACCCTTATATACTTTTGTAGGTCGAGGACTACTTGGGCGAACATTCATATCAGATATAGAACGTATAGATAAACCTTTTGGTTTTATTCCCATTGTTCCAAATAATTTTGTCGGTGCCTCACCTGGTATATCGGAAATACTTGATTTGGGTGGGCCAGCATGTCCAGTTGTTTGATCTGGGAAATAATTTAATAAATTTCATAGGCCAAACCCATGTTCTTAAATATAAAAATACCGTACAGACCAATTTAAAATAGTAATATTAAATTTTGTATCTAAGTTATTTACTTTGATTTCACATTGATGTATCCTAAATACATAATTGCTTTCTTACCAAACATCAAGGTGGTTTCTTTAATTGGCCCTCTCACACTATGAAATAAATCAAATATACTGGTCATTTCGGAGACCAGAATTGAATATTGTTAAAAAATCTTATAAACACTTCAATCAACGTAGGACTTCAGTTCAGTACAAATTATTCCTTTTTTATACTTTCATTCGGCTTGTTCAAAACAACTTTTCTCAGCATACCGTACTTTTCCTACAAATAACCCAAGCGGATATTAGTTGAAACGTAGTTCATTCGTTGAAACCTATTAATCATATCTATATATCTCACTATATCAACCAATCAGCAACTTCTGCTGCTGCTTGGCAGAAAGCTACTCAAAATATTGGCGCGTAACCATAGAAATTACGAAAAAGAAGATATAGTCATAGATGGTAGCACTCTAAAGCATGTATATCAGAGGTGAGTAGGGAAATGCACAACGCTACGGTTTTAGGCGATACCAAAATCGTCGACAATGCGAATCCCGTCGTAGCCGCGTTAAACATGAACACGAACGCGTAGCTTGGCATGCAGAGGTTCTCCGCTACTAACTGCTGATTCTAGAGGGGGAATTATAGAACTTTTCAAGAACTATTAAAAAAGCCTATTGTTGAAACATTTTTAAGACATTTTTAAGAAAGTGCAGTGCCAACTTGACACCCGTGTAGCACCTCAATTTTTACTAAATATTATTGGATCTTGATTTACTTTCAAAATTTATTCAAAATATAAAATTGAGACTAAATCAAAATCTCGCAAAACATACGGAATGGATAAAAATTAAATTGAGATAGTAAAATGTCGAAAATAAATTACGCTCAAATGGAAATGTTAATAAGTTAAATGTTTGGAATATAACAAGAATTTATTAAATCAATAAAATTAGATCCCAACACTTAAGAATAAAAAATCCTGGCTAAGCATATTTAATTATACGTAAATATTACAAACATATATAATATTACTAATATATATCTTTATCTCGTTGATATCTAACTTTATTTATTTAATGAATTTTTTTTATATTCTAAACAATTAATTTATTAATATTTCAATTTGAGCGTAATTTATTTTTGAAATTTTACTATTTTAATTTAGTTCTTATGTACACCGTATATTTTGCTAGATTTTGATTTAGCCTCAATTTTATATATTGAATAAATTTCGAAAGTAAGTCAAGAACCAATAATATTTAGTAACATTTGGAAAGCTTTATTCAATGTTCAAAATTTTCAATACCTCTGTGCAATTGATTCTTTCATTCTTCTATAATAGTATTTTATCTATCTAGTACGAATGAGTATAAGACGCGAATCTGAAGTTTGGTACACGAGTCGTTAGATGAGTGCAGCAATCATATAAATCCTATACTTATTCGTACTAGCTGGATACAACAGTTTTCATAAGCTCAAAGGAAACGCCGTCTGGCTTTTTTACGAAAGACGGCACGGTTAACCGGTCTTAAAAATATTTTCTAATAAGTTTCCCCTTCTTTAAAAATATTTTAGATACATATTATACATACATACATACATACATACACATTCACTATCACACATTTGTAAAAAAAAATATTTTAAGATGTCCTTTGGCGATACAGTAGGGGTATTATTTGCGTCTTTGTTACAAAAAAAAAGTTTGGATTCAATCCTTGGGGAATAATGTTAAGAAAATGTGTGCCAAATTTCATTAAGATCGGTTGATTAGTTTTGGAGTTATCTTGCACATCAATTTTGAAAATGCAGTTTTGAGTAAAACACGTATACAAGCGTAGCGCGTCTCGAGCCACGGTGCGGATGACTGGTGCTCACAAATTATAACTTAAATATTGAATTGTGTTGGAAAAACTTGGCCTAAAAGTAACAGATAAATACACATATTTCGTGCTAGAGACTTCTATAACTAAAATTCGTTATCGTCAATATTTTTAATGCCAAAGATAACAAGTGGTTTTTCTTCAATTTGCTCATTATTACATTTGGCAATAAAAGCATTGGTAATAATACCAAACTTTTGTACAGGCTTCACGTTTTTCCTTCGGTCACCAACTATTTTGCTTGTGGGCTGATCATAAGTAAATGGAATAATATAAAATAAAAAATGGATGTATTTTATAATATAAAAGATGTTCGTCTTCAGGATAACTATGTACAATGCAAGAACTTCAATAATATTTGGGATATTTCATCATTAGAAAGAAAAATCGTTCGTCTTAGTTGCTTCTAGTTAAACACAAGTACACAATTTTAAAACACTTATAATAATATTTCTTATTATCAATGTCATTTTTACGAATTAATAGGTAGTAACATATGATTTCAGAATAATTATATAAATAATAGTACGTCAAACGTTATTTCAAAACCTAAAGAAATGAAAGTCTTCCTACATAACTGCAATGTTTTAATGCAGTAGATATATCATACACGTTCGTGACAATGTATGTAATGAAATGGCTTAGTATGATCAAATGCTTTCCTTTCGTGCTTCTTTATTTCTTTCATTGTCGTTTTGATAAAATTTCATCGATTACCACAACGGCTTCTTTCTCATTTAACGATTTCAGTACTTCGCGCAAGTACTGTATTGAAATATCCTCTTGCAACTAAAAAGGAAGGGAAAAAATTTAGCATGAATATGATCAGGATAAAATTAACAATTCTGAATAATAATGCCCGGTACTCACATCTGCATAATTTAGAATCGTAAGTGAAGGACTGCTGTGCTCGTCCCTTAGAGTAGACAACAAAAATCCATAATCTAGATGTTCTACAAGTTTTTTCCAGCCTTGTGTCTTATCAAGAATAGATGCTAAACGCAAAATTTCGTCAGAGTTTGGCCAGTAGGATATATCTTCTATGACTTCCTGCTTCACATGCACTGTTTTTGATGTTTCGCTTTGATTCATCCCTTCGCCACTTAGTACTTGATACAACTGAAAATAAAGAGAATTAGGAGAATGGTTTCATTGTTATATCATTAAATTGTTCGAAGCTAATGTAAATGAAATTCAATTATAAAAAGAGTGATGACTTACATCTGGCTTACTGCGAGCAAGATCAAATGAGGTTTGGCCATTTTCGTCGTCAGCATCTTCATCATCGGAAGCGACTTCAGGCTTTACAGAAACATCTCCTTCCTTCTGAAGCATACAACTAATAAATTTACAGAATATTTCATGGAGATCATCGTATATGTACCTTAATCGATTTTCGATGATGATTTGCAATTGATGGATCAGCTCCATACTTTATTAACAGTTCGCATAACTCTTTAGCACGTGTTCCAGTATTTACAACAGCACTGTGCAACGCAGTGTTACCATTAAAATTGCCCTTATTGATGTCAATATTAGTCTAAAAACCAAATGAATCAAAATATATCGAACTTTTAATATTGTTCAGACGTAATTTGTTGTAATTAGTATGAGAATTGTAACAATTACAAGAAAAATAATCTCACCTCTTTTAAAAGGAATTCAACGATACTTTTGTGTCCTCCTTCAACTGCAATATGGAGAGCTGTACGACCATAACACATTTCAATGCTATTGACATCAGCACTTGCATTTATGAGGGATTTAACGGCATGCAAAGATCCAGCTTCTGCTGCCAACTGAAGAGGTCTCCAACCAGCATCATCACGGGCTTCTATATTTACGTCTTTTGTCAATAATGCATCAACACAGAGACCTGCTTCTGGAACTAACAAAAAGATGTAATAATTATTTTAGTAGATAAACAACACAATGGCATCTGTAGATGTTTATAAAAGAATTACGGCAAAGTCGAATCCGTAAGAAGCTTTGTTAAAAGATTTTCATTTTAGATAAAAATTTTTTTAAGTTTACCCTTAACAGCTGCATGTAATGGTGATACCCCACGATCGTCGCATATATTGGGATCTGCACCCAGCATTAATAAGGCTCTTGTCACAGCTATTTGATTTTGTATCACTGCATAATGTAAAGGTGTCTGAAATACAATATTTTTTATTACAAATTTGCATATTTCAATGATCTCTTATGTATTATGGTCAGTTTCAACGACGCGTAACAATACTTTGAATATGATTGCAGTGGGCTATGAAATTTACCTTTCCTGAACTATTTTGTGCGTCAACCAATGACTTATAGTCTGGGTCGCTATCCAAAAGTATTAAAATGTACTTTATGATTTCGATTTGACCATGACGAAGGGCCGAATGAAGTGGAGAATCGCCATATGCTGTTCTCTCTTTTAATAAGGTAATACATTTTTCTTTAAGCTTTGATGGTTCTTTTTTCGAAGTATTAACTATTTCAAGAAATATGCTCTTGCAGAAATTAACATCGTCCTAAGAAAGAATAATTGTATTAATTATGAATTACAAATTTATTAAACTACGAACGATACAGTCCATGTTATGTTTTTAAAAGTAAATACATCATGACGTAAGACACTTACACGTGGTATTTCTCCGGCAGGTCCATCTACAGTTAATTGTGTTTCCATATTCGAAGTGTTCATTGTGACATCGTTTGAAGGAAGCGTCTGACAATAAACTAAAAAGAAAATTCGTTAGGCAATAAACTAAAAAGCAAATACGAAGATAGACATTACATAGTTCTACTAAAAAGGATTTGATACCTACTATCCAAATTAATGTTTTTACAGTAATCTTTGAACTCCTCAGAATCACAATCGTCAGCGTAAATTAATTTCTCCAATTCGTGAGAACTGATACCGTTTGTATTTAATGGAAAAAGATCACTTGAGACAAAAACATCATTTGTTCGAGGAAGTGTTGATGGAAACAATTCGGCACTTCCTGAATACGAACTGCGAAGCCTCTTTCTATCTGCAAAAGAGAAAATTGAATATGCAAGATACTTAAAAACAACAATAATTTTAGATGGTAAGAATAGAATACTGAAGAAACTAAGTTTAATTGAAGTTATAAACTTACTTTTCATTTTATCACTTGGCTTATAAGTGAATTTTATGGGATCAGAACAATCCCCATCAGAAGGTCGTTCCAATTGCAAAAATACTTCTTTCTGTGTTGTTATTTCTCTATCTCTGTATGCAGGCGTTCTAATGTATCAGAGACAATATTATTATCACCACGGATTCTTAAAATTAATTCTACATTGGATTTACATAAATTACGAAATAATAATACAATTACCGGAATACTATGGCGTATTGATGATGTACATCTAATTCAGAGAATTGTCCATAATCACACCAAATCATCTTATCGTCATCATCCACCTCGAAAAACTTGATTCTTATATTTTCTGCATCAGAAATGACATGATCAACTATTATATAGAAAAACAGTAGTCTCGAAGAAATACTTACTTTTTCCAACTTTTTCGACCAATAAGAAGACTTCTTCGTTTCCGTCACAACTACTTGTACATTTATCAATTCTGCAGATTTTCAATTCGCCAGTTAAGGCGCTCTCTATTTAAATAACAGAAACAATGCGAATTCCTTATCAATAAACTACAGTTACAAGATGATACGTTATGTTAGTATTATGAGAAATATAACATACTTAGATTATTTATAGGATTAGAGTACACAGGTTTTGTTAAGGGTATTAGCACGTCATTTTGCCCGTAATACAGTGCTTCAAACCGAAGTGCGACGCTATTTAAATTCATATATTTTTGTGCTGCCTCAGCATCCATTTTAATCTGGAATGTAAATAGTAAAAGTATTAAATATTTACTGAAGTTAACACAAAGACAATACACACTAATTGAAAAAATAAATATAATAAGCATAAGGTTTCTTATCAATAAAATTGTGAAATGAAAAGACGCATTATGTACCTGAGTTTCTTCACGGATTGTAAGATTTGCATCTAAATTGGATCGCCGTGCCTTTTCCAACGCTTCTTGTTTCATTTTTGTTATTAATTCATCTTTTATGTATTTTTTGGCAGTATGGATAATTCCCATGCCTTGAAAAGAAGCAATATATCCCTTTTCTTGAGATACTTCAATTTCATATGGATCATCTCGATCGTTATTATCTTCCCTCCGTACCAAATGATGAGCATGAGGCATTCTTTGTGTCTGATCAGATGTTACCAAAGTACATCGAATTACTGCTCTTCCAGGATAATTCAGAAGCTATATTATAAACCACACCATAATATTTAAATTATTATTATTTATAAATTTTATAAATCATAAGTTTAAATAGTATTAAAAAGTTGCATAATGATATATTAAGTTTTACTTCAACTGTAGGTGCTTCTTTCTTCCGATTGGAAGTACTACTGGCTCCTAACAAGCTTCCATGTGTTCCCATCATTTCAGATCTATATCGAAATCTGAATTTATCCACAGGTTGCACCACAATTCGAAGTTGTGGATTACCCATAACTGTGGCATTGTTTAAGGTAATGTAGTTTGGTATATGAAAAGGGGAAGATGAAATAGACATTGGTGATGCAGAGCTGCTAGTTCCTTGAGAATCAGTAGAACTATGACTTGGGCTCAAGATATTCATGTTAAGTCCTATAAAATATAAAATGTAAAATTAATGTATTTTGCAGCCAAATAGCATAAAAGAAAGGTAGTATATATAAAGAATATTCAAGTATATATCAAGATATTTCACTTATTTTTACTTATATTTTGTAAGAAGTTAATCATTCAACTATTATATAGTTTTATAAACATTGATCTTGCAGTAATTCAATCATAAATATTGATAAAATTCTACTATAATTGGCCCACAAGCAAAATAGCTTAAAGTAATAGATGGAAAAACAAAAAAGCTCATAGCAAAGTATCCTATTGAAAATTTTTTTTCTAAGAAAGATAATATGTAGCAAATCAATGGCAAGCAATGGAAAACCATTCATTACTCTCGGCAAAAGAGCATTACTAATTAAGAAATTCTTCTAAGGGAATCTTTAGCACAAAACATGTCTTTTCATCTGTCACTTTAAAGTATTTTAATCACAGACCAACTGTACAGCTGAATGCACCTGGAACATGAAAATCCTAGGACTTGATATCTTTCAACACAGAAATCCTAAACAGTAGTACAATAAAAAATGGAACAACCATTGGTATCAAAAAGATAATGCATCTAAAATCTTTTGCTGTTGTCTATCTCAATTGACGTGTCTAAATTTGAAATATATGCTAAACTATTATCCTAAAAATTAAAAATATTTAAAAAAATCACAACAGCCAAGATAAAAAAACCAAAACTGCACTTCAAACAACAAACAGATCTCAAATTCAGTGTTCAGCGTGCACTCCTTGTAACGTCCAGAACGAACAGCGCAATATACGACTCCGGCACAGCCACTAACCTATACACTGCATAAATGAAAAGGAAAAACTAGTTAACTTCTCACACTTACCATATGAATATGGATATAAGTTCGAAGGTTCACCAATGATGTTTTGGAGGGTTTCAAAATTCTCGCAAACCTCAGGCATACTGTGGTACAATGGAGATCACTTTAAAAGTTTATCACCGATGCAAAAATTGTATAAATATTTACTTATCCACAGAATCAGTCTGAGTATTATTATACTGACATTTAACATCGATCAAAGAACATCAACCATACTACGTAGGTAACAAACGAAAACTGTCTTTGCTTTACCAATGCATGAGCAACGTAACCTTGTCAGCCGCTGCAGGTTCTTCCCCGCGATAGGGAACCATTGGTAGCCAATGAACGAACAGTCGCGTTTGATGACGATGACGTCAACAGGCTGTTAGTGTAGTGAGATCGAATTCTGCGAATATCAGGACTAAATACTGGGGAACTCCCGTGTCCCACTTGAAAAAATTATTATAATGATTGCAACTAGCTTTGTCGTGAAATTTATTCATGAGATTATTCGCTGTTATAATAGTTTAATTAAACTATACGGTTCCATGCGTTGGTCGACGCCTTTTCAGGAAAAATTCTCTTAATCCTGAAATATTTGTCTTCCTTGTCATCAACGCACGTTTACACCAAATACTCAAAGCAAATAGAGTCACGCCAATTGTCACTGAAAAAAAAAGTATTTTTAAAAATTATCGATCACTACACCTTAATAAAATTACAAACCATAGAATGCCGGAAGCAAAATATTTTGATAAAAGCCGCTGGAACGTTTCTTCGATAACGAATAATCGATGTCTTTTATGTGAAGACTTTCGCGAAGCTGCTCTATTTCTAATTTATCTTTTCTCTCGGTTTTACGATTCGAATTCTGATTTAAATTTCCTTTGCCAATATTGTTATCCAAAGTTCTGACGGCTCTAGAGTCGTCATTAGACCACCATGACCCCACAATAGGATCTTTAATACCATAAAAAGATATTACATTAAAGAACAAAGAAGCACTGCTGATAAAATACTAATAGTAAAATGATGGTACAACTAATTCTAACCAACAAAATTTCCTTCCCAATGAAACTGTGCGGTAGAAATATGGTGCTCCATTGCTGGACCAGTATCATCTTGCACTAAATCAGACATTTTCCGCAAATTATCATGCGAAGTTAAAATTATATCATCAACACTATCGCCATAATTCATGAAAGGGTCACGACGCTTTTCTAGATCCTCTTCGAATTCTTTCATATCATCTAAGGTATCCTTGAAGTAGCCCAGACCTTCGATTATATATATATTCTCATCGATTGTGGAATTCTCTTTAACATCCAAGGACTTATTGAAATGAAAATTTAATGTAGAAGCACCGGAGGTGCCTTCAGTCTCATCACGAAAATTTATATGTGGAAGAAAAATACTCTTTGTCTTATCGTTATTCGTTTCTTCAGCGATTCTCTCCGATGAAATTTGTTGTATTGTTACCCAATTATTACGATCATTGTGAATGGGAGTACTGTTAACTGACGTCAATTCTATTAAGTGCAATTCATTTCCTATGGATCCACTTTGCACGTTTAGATTATCATTTTGTGATATTTGTGTCGTTGAGTCATTCATTGACGGCGAATCACATTGCGATCCAATTGAGCAACTACCAGTATTTTCTTGTTCAATATTCATGGATTTGTTTAATGCACTTAGTTGAGTGTATATAGTTATATTGGTCACTGTGTCCATTGATCTTTCGAAACGGTTACGGGCTGTATTATTTGTGGAACATGCCTCACTTTTCGTCTTTTCGGCGGAAGCAGATATCGATACATCATCCACAAGTCGTTCACGAAAGGCAATATTTTTTTGTAATTTGTTATCAAAAACTTGTTTCTTTTCCTTATTGAAATTCGTAGAGCATTGTGGACCGTAATCATGAATGATGCCAGTCCGTTCTTGAGAAATTTTTTCCTTCAAATCCTGCGCTTTTTTATCACTCTGCACAATTGTTTTAGACCCGCCAGGTGAATCCGTATTACTTTCTGTGTCTATTGGATTCAAGATAAGAGGAATAATCACTTTCAATGGCATTTTTAATAAATCATTTGACACTTCTTCCTGTTCTTCGAAACTTAATGTCTGCGAAGTCAACAAAGATTGCTCAGTATGATAACTCTTTTGTATTTCACGAATTTGTTTCGTTGTCGTCCCATTGTAACTAATCGACGAAACGTTCGTCATGCTACTAGCGATATCTTCGACATTTTCCTGAATTAATGGTTGATCCTGAGAGCCTACAGCAATGTTATTAAAAAAATTAGAAGAATTTGCACGCGTAGCAATGATGTTGTCAATTCTTTGCTGTAGTTTATCCAAAATTTTGGTATCATTGGATTCTTCCAAATTTGTAAATGAGTACGACATTAACTCCACTGATTGTGAGTGTGACTTATCGTCAGTAGCATCAGTTTTTTTTGATACTGAATTATTAGTTTCATCTAAGAACAAAAATTAAAACATGATATCAAACATTTCTCAAACAAAACATTGTAATAAATTCACTACTTGATTTTGTTGTTGAATTTGATTCTCTGTAAGTCATACTGGAAAAACTTCCGGGACTAATATCTCCAGAGGAATTGAGACTGGATATAGCGATAGATGATGACGTCAACACGTACAGAGACGTTGTTACTGTAGAACTCGAAGTTGCGACGTCTAATTTGGAAGAATCAACGTTCCCATGGATTGAAGTCGAACGATCGACTGAATTTTTATTGAACCTTTGATGCAAAGTTAATGGGGCGTCCTTGATTTTCCTCGTTGATGATGTTGCATCTTTTAACTTTTCAGATTGAGAATCTTTGCGGGAACTTTTTCTGCGATGCAAGTGTCGTCTAGATGTTATAATGTCCAATGAGTTAATCTTCGTAGCATTTGCAAGTGCGATTTTCGCTACAATATGAAGAATTAATTATTCATTTGTTAGTATTTAAATATAACTATTCAGAAGAACTCTTACCATGATTATCGATAACAGATGCATTAGTGAGTCCTGACGATGTCGATGCGAAGATACCTGTTGATAATGTCACATGTTCATCGTTTTCATCCGCGATTGAATGGTCGCTTTTATCTGTTACTTCTGGATTTTTCATAGATATATTTTTTTTTAGTATATCATCTTCCATTAAATGCGCCTTTCCTATCATAATTCCTAGACATTGACAAATAATACTTGTTTCAGTGTTAATTCATAATAATTTTACAAGTCGTGTTCTGTAATACAATGTATGCTTATATAGTACTTCTATCGTCATATTCCTAGTGAACCATTTGTAACTATCGCCATCTATATAACAAATGTGAACCAATGTTATACTTATTTTCTTTGAAGGTAATAAAATAATCTTTGAACAGATGTCTACCTAATCGACGCCAATCGGGTGACATTATTACTTTTGATAGAACAAGAGTGAGGAGGCAGAAGTTAATACCGCATCATTTCTGTCATCTAAGATTTAAAGAAGCCGATGAGAACAGTATAACGATAAAATTACGTAAGCGATACAAAATATCGTAACAATTTTATACTATCTATACGACCTAGTAGGAACCAAATAACTGTGCATTAAGAATTTATCAAGCAAACTGTATATTCGTCACACTTATAATAAACGAAAGTTAGAATAAAATGTATGATTTTAGAAAAATAACATACTATTTAAAATAATCTAATTTTCGAAAATCATCAAATGGCAAACCTACGATATATGTGTGTATGTATAGAGCATACATTTTAGTCGTGGATTAAATGTTAGCAAATGTACAATTCTTTTAACGTATCTGTCAGTGAAATTATTACATCTATGGCATAATAACTGGCATTACCTTGTTATCTTCTTATTACGTATAGAATGATAAAATATGCGATTGATACAAATGGGAATTGGTATTAGGATTTTGAAATATCAACGTCTTCGACATGGAAGTTACCTAATAAACAAATACGAGTGACCCAGTAATGGGTATTACTGACCTACTGCATCTATCAATGGACCAGTAACGGCCGAGTACTAGGCTGCTCTTATGTGTTTTTTGGGCATATTACAGAGGACTTCATATTATGGTTTTTGAATGTTGAGAAGAGCATTGTTATTAACAATGTATTTTGAAGTCACATACACAATGGCCCTCTCAATCTATCAAAATAAGTTTACTCGTCACATATTCATTATTCGTGAAAATAAGAGTGACGGTAACACCAAGTGATAATTTTTCAAATGCATCACTCCTCACTTAAGGTAGGAGTATCGTTGCATCGAAGTCAAATGACAGAAATTTTACAAACTAGTTAAAACGAAAACATAAAAAACATTCCGTAACGGTAAAAATAATTTGACTAATTATGTAATGCGATGAGCTTATATAGGTGTGATAATTATATTATCTTGATTTAAATAAAATCTTATAGTCGGTGAAACGATACTCCTACCTTAAAACTGTTTTCCTACATTTGGCTAACACTTTGTAGAAGAGTGTATATCATTTTGCTGGAGAGTAGTAACGTTCGGTAAACAATAGCGATTTCATATACTCTAATTAAGCTGCTACATTTCTATAAATTTTTTTTACAATTTAAAATTACTCTGTGACGCGAGTTCTGTGAGTTTAAATATATTAACGATATTGAGGTGAAACTTTCCTCTTTATTGCTCACTATCATGGACATGAATAACAAGCCAATTCCTGCAATTGCATTGTAAGTATATAAGTATATATTCGTATATGATTATGCAAAGGAAAAGTTTCATAACAGTTACTTTTTATAGTATCATAACAGTGACTAATCAACAATCTTTCTTATACAATTGAAGGGCCGCGTTCTATAATTGGTTACCGTGCTCGGAGGCGGGTAAAAGTATTGTCCAAATAGATTGAAAATAAAAGTGCGAAATGTGATAAACAAAAAATATGTCTGAATGAGGCTCGTTCAGACGCACCTTTTATATCGAGGCCATTTTTTTGTACCAAAAGAACTTCTCTAGATAAAAAATAAAAACGTACTTTTTTACCTAAAATAACACGCAAAAATCAATGTATCTCAAAACTGAAACTGCATTTTCTCGAGAAGTACTTAACCGAATCGCTGCAAATTTAAACCACATATTCATGACTCATTGGCGGAGTCTATGATTCAGATCAAAATGTTGCAGCGCAAAATTGTTGTTAAATATTGTAATAGACAAAAAACCGTGTTTTCCACATTTCACCTAGCGAGGCAGTCTTTACCTTTGGGATTCTTGAAATCATGTCTTGATGCTAGTTCATGAGTAGATGATGTTAATTAATGTGTTTTTGAAAAGTCTGTCGTGTAGTTTTTCACGTGCGTCAAGACATGAATTCAAGAATCGCAAAGGTAAAGACGGTTAAAATCTGAATCGCATTTATGGATGTAAAATAATCATAGGAAAATAATGCGAGTAAAAAAGTATTCATTTCAATAAAGACGGCGAGAGAGTTCAAATCCGCCTCGCACGCAGCGATCGCCAAGTCGGCGTCGCGCGCCAATGCCAACTTTTGTTAAACTATGAAACTTTGCTAAAAACTTGCCCAAACGATAAGGACCCGTATTTTTAGGGTGATATTGATAAGACTTTTATAATGAAAAACTTCCTCGCTAGGTGAAATGTGGGAAACACGGTTTATTGTCTATTAGAATATTTAACAACAATTTTGCTCTGCAACATTCTGATCTGAATCATAGGCTCTGCCAATAAGTCATGAACACGTGTGGTTTAAATTTGCCGCGATTAAAGTACTTAAGTACTTCTCGAGAAACCGCAGTTTCAATTTTGAGAAACATTGATTTTTGCGTGTTATTTTAGGTTAAAAAAGGTACGTTTTTATTTTTTATCTGGAAAATGTTTTTTGGTACAAAAAAAATGGCCTCGGCATAAAAGATGCGTCTGGACGAGTCTCATCCGGACATATTTTATCACATTTCGCACTTTTATTTTTAACCTATTTGGACAATTCTTTTACCAGCCTCCGAGCGCGGTACCCGATTGTAGAACGCGGCTCTTCAATTGACATCATAGTCACATGAGGTTAAATATCACGCCCGTGCTACTGTAGATTACACTTATTATGTATATCTATACGGCAATTATATCTAGAACTTGGATATACACGAATGAGTGTAAGCAGCGTATGGAAGGTTTACAAATATTTAGTACGTAGAACACAAACCTATGATGATAAGATGTAAATTGAAATGGTTTGATCCCATTTTGATTCTGCGGAGTATCAGGATTCTGAGATAATATTGCACGACTTAGTCAATTTCAAACTTTCATCCGTGTTATTGCGTAATTGTATATCCAGCGTTAGATCTAAGAAAATTATTTCATTTTTATCCAACGAGAAAAAGGGCGTCGCAAAATAAAGATTGTTTATAAAACAATTGCATGACGAACGGTAGATAAGTGAATAACGATGATCGTTTTATTTATCTGTAATGGTTACATTCTGGAATGCGCTGCCAGTATTGCGAGCAACATTTGTCCTTGATTACTTGTATACATCTGGGAGATACAGAATTATTCTATGAGCACTGATAGTCAACTTTTGAACGTACCCATATATCTCCAATTATTCGGGAAATATACTCATAAAAATAATTAATATATTTGACTCATGATAAATTAATCTTGATGATGCAAAGATTTGCTCAATTTGTAGCTATAATAAAAATTATTTCCTGACGGTGACAGAGAAATAACGCTAATAAGATTATAAATCATTTTTACTGTAAAACTAATGATTTGATAATGCCAAGTCTTGTCGGCGCATGCGCTGAGAGAAAACCAACTCATTTAAAGAGGGGGGGTAGTTGCCTTCGATGTATTTAAGGAGCAAGACCGTAGTTCCAATACGCTTATCTTCGTAGTGTTTAGCGTAAACATTCCTTCTCATAAGTTTCCAAGTCGATAAATTCACTTTAGCAGGGATGACGACCAAGAATGAGAAAATTGGTATTATTGGCAGGTGAGGTGGAATTTTCGAAACAATACTTGTTCTGTCGATTAAACCAATCATTACGGTGTCGAATAAAATTTATGAAAATACGCATCACGAAATTTTTCGAAAAAAAATTGATATGGAGTTTTTGTAATTTTTCTGTCACTCACAAAAGTTTATATTTTCGTACTCAAGTATTATTATAATCTATAAAGATTTATATGCACATGTGGCAAAAAACTGTATTACCAACAGTTGTAACTGTCATTCTTTAATATTTTGAATCGATACAATTCTGTCACAGAATCCACGTTTGAAAGTTTACTTGTTCAATTTGTAAGTTAACATTATTTGTATCAATCGAAAAACACGATTAGTAAGAATACATATATTTTACTTAACATTGAATTTTAATGAAACACATTTTTCCATCGCAGCGGTTTAATCGGCCGCAGCTGGAGTATGCTATTCGCCAGCGTTGGATATCATGTAATGATATATGATATCGTCGAGGAACAAATTTCGAAAGCATTAGAAGATATTCGTGAGCAACTGGACCGTCTCGAAAGCAGGGGTCTTCTTCGTGGTAGCCTTAATGCGAAAGAACAATTTAATCTCATTAAAGGTCAGCACACTCTACATACACATTCGAAAGTAAAAATACGAAAATCTTCAATGTATTAAAATTTTCCATGGACGCTAAATACTTTTTTTTATAACATGCATAAATATCATCAGGTACCTCCAATTTGGCTGATGCTGTGAAAGGAGCCAAACTGATCCAAGAATGCGTACCAGAGAATCTTGAACTAAAATTGAAGGTCTATGCTGAACTTGACCAGGTCGTAGATGATAATGTTATACTGTCCTCGTCAACATCGACCTTCCGTCCATCTTTATTCAGTGAAAATCTTAAGCATCGTTCTCAAGTTATCGTTTCACACCCCGTAAGTCTTTCATCTCTTACAAATAACGTGATCCCCGCACATTTATTCTTTAGAACAAACAAGGTAATAAATAATGGTTGCTATTGTTATGCATCGTCGGAAAATACGTCTATTTGTATCGTCTACACAGATGTCAGATATATTACATGCTCAGGGGTATGACATAGATGCATTATCTTAAATGAAAAATGCAGTAACGATGCCCTAATAACCTAGATATCCTTATAAAGATGTCTAGGTAGGAATTAAATAATCCAAATAAGCAAAAATAATTAAATTTATCAGAATAGTTGTTGACGATGATATAGATATGTACAGGTAAATATATATCCCTGAGTATTGGGTATTATGTCAAATCGATATTAATACTGATATCCAGTAATCTTGATTTGATAAAGTTCAGGTTCTAAGTAATAGTCCACCAATGTTAATATCACCATCTTATAAATATCGGAAATCTAAAATTCATGAGACAATAACAACCAAACTTTAAAATAAATATCTGGGTTTGATCAGCTTTAATTAGACATTATGAATAACAGAGTAACAATAACATCTTTTTCTTATCACTGTTCATCACGTACTTTTACAGCGTGTTTCATGAATAAGCAAAACATTAAACGTACTATTAGCTATTAATGAGAGGAAGACTATTTTGGATAGTTATTTTAATAGGAATTGTGATGGAATTGAATATTTCATTATAGCGATTACTATAAAATATTCTTCGCTTGCTATAAGAGACTCCACGAAATTATTGTTAAAGGTTTAAAATAATATATTCATATTGTTTTAGGTTAATCCACCTTACTATGTGCCACTTGTGGAAATAGTACCAGCACCATGGACCCGCCCTGAAATTCCTGGACAAACTAGAGAAATTATGACGGAAATTGGTCAGGCTCCAGTCACTCTCTCGCGAGAAATCGATGGATTTTGTTTAAACAGAATACAGTAAGATGTTAAGACCAATTAAAGTGTATTTATATAACTTAAGGAAAGTTACATGTTTGATATTCCTGCTTTAGGTATGCTATTTTAAACGAGGTATGGCGTTTAATATCTGACGGCATTTTAAGTGTGCAAGATATCGATGTGGTAATGAGCGAAGGTCTTGGAATGCGTTACGCTTTCCTTGGAGCCCTTGAGACTGCGCATTTAAATTCAGAAGGTAAGTTCTATCAGTAATTTAATACGAAGAAAATTCGTTGAAAATTTTATATAAAAGGCGAAAAAAAAGAAAATAGCATTGATAGTGATACGTAGATGATATATGAATTTTTTCTATTATTTTACAGGAATTAAAAGATACTGCGAAGTCTATAAAGATAGTATTTACAAGACTAGTATGACTTTTGGACCAACTCAAAAGTTCGAAGGTCCGACTGCTGAGAAAATAAGCAATGAACTTAATGAACTAACTCCGCTCGACAAATTGCAAGAAAGAAGAGCATGGCGTGACGCTGCCCTTACGAAATTGTCGATTTTGAAGAAGGAAATGAATAGCCAGTACAAAAAGTGAATATCTGCTTAATATTGCAACATACACATTTTTTCATTGCTTTATTACTGCGGAATTAAAAAATCCGCCATATAGTTATATATTAATCCTTTTAGAGCAGAACAACGATATATCATTATGTATGCGATGGCGCCTCAGTATTAACATCGCGAGAAAACTCTGTCTCAAAATAAATTTATCAAAAACTTAGGGTTTCTTCCTTTATTTCGTAATATATTCCTTTTTTGAATTTTGTAAATATTCTTACTTTTTTAATGATTTTTCTCTCAAACCTTTTTAAATTACATCAAATTAGTATTATTTTTTCGCTTAGGTATAATTCGTTCGATTAACACTGAAAGTCTTAAGCAATTTTAATCACTTATTCAAATATGTGCAAAACGTTAATAATAAACAGTCAAATCTTCATAATATATACTCCCATAATGAATACGTATGCTTAAGTCATAGTAGACGAGAAGGGATAAAGAGGAAGCAAATGTATTATAGAGGTTTGAATTTATGAGATTTTTGACTCTAAACATATTACATGTAAATATGTTTGTAATTTTTCAATACCCATGTACAACTAAAAAAATAAAGCAGTCCATTTATGTAGCCAATGATCATTTTTTGCGTTACACTAATTATAGTTGTGCCATTGCACTGATAAGCGGTCAAGATAGGTTGTTAGACATATTAATTTGAATACCAATGAACTAAAGGACCTAGTATTTAAAATAAATTGCGTGATTTTAGTGAAGGAAAAAACATCCAATACCTCTTAAGTGAGAAACACTTTATTTGTATTATTACAATAAGTTTAACGCTTTCCTCCAACACGAGGAGCAGCTTTTTGCGTCACTTTTGTCGCTTTCTGTTTAACGGGTGCTTTTGCCTTGGCTGGAGCAGTTGCTTTCTTTGTGGCCTTAGCAGCCTTTTTCTGTTCTTTTGCAGCTCTGAAAATTAAAAGTAAAAAAGTCAATGAGAAGTTCGTAAACGTATAAAACGAGTATAATAAAAATGAGTCAGTGAGCAAAATATGAATGATAACATTAAGTGTATGGACCCGCAAAGCCAGACAGTGTAATTATTATGTACAATTCTGGGTGAAGCAGCCCACTATTTATCTTAGACATACTGAAATCCAACATTCTATTTAAAATCATGTTAGAGGAACAGTTGTCTGTGATATTGGTTAATGAATAAATATATTGTAAAATAAAACAATGTAGAAGTTTAACTATTAATTTCTTATAGTAATAAAAACAAAACGAAATAAAGAGGATAGTTGCTTACTTAATAGCTTGCTCTCTCTGGGCTTTCCTGATCTCAGGCTTCATGTTACGTTTAGCCAAGATATCAGTAAGAGATGCACCTACAATAGCGCGTTGAAATTTTTGAGTGCGGCGTGTTCTCTTCTTAGCCTGTTCCTCCTCCTGGCCTTTCTTATGCTTGCGCCTAATCAAGACAAAAATGTGTCAGTTACAATATTAGCTCAAATTGATATATTATCAATGTCATATTCAATCTTCTTAAATTTCAAAAAGTATAATTGCAGAATCCTCTAACTCGAGTACAAGAACTTCAACATATTTGACATACATGGTATATACTTCATTGTTTATAAACTCATGGTAATCCAACTAACAGAAGGACCACTGATCATGATCAAGACTTATTCAGATTCTATAATAAAAATTGAAAATATATGTATACCTGTAAAGGACGGTCCACGTTACTTTTCTAGGATTGCGCCTCATTAAGTGAGCAGATTCACATTTTGAGTTAAGGAAAGTGAACGTCTGAAAACATTAAGGTTATGTTTAATACATACTGACACATTAATGTACCACGTGCATTACATCATTTTTCCTTAACTATAAAACAGTAATTCAGTCAGTAAATGACAAATCGAAGTAAATTTAAGAAGAAATAATAAACACATACCTTTCCGTCCACTTTGACCATGGTTTTGCCATGGCCGGGATATATTTTATATCCACTGTACGCGCAAAGTCCGATCCTGAAAAGATTGAAGTATAATTAATTCTAGAACATTGTCTGACACAAATTCCCATCTTCGCCGGTAAAGTTTATACGATTGCACTGGAGTTTATGGATTTATTTCGTACATCAACAGCAATCACTTACTTCATTTTAGTTTCACAGGAAACGGAAGACCCGCTCACCCGTCAAAGCAAAACGCGAAAATGGCCGAACGCTTGTATGCGATCGGCTGCGTTCAGAACCATAGATATAGAAATACCGGGATGAAGCATAACCCTGTGAGAGGAGCGAAGCCTATTAGACTGTTCGAAGGAGGGGGGGGGGGGGAGTATATTAAGCCTACTTGTGATTGGTTACTATTGGGAGCAAGCGCAGTGATGTAAAAGTGCTAGTGGGCGATACCAAAAGCATGGCGCTAAATCGTAGCGGTGAGTCCGCAAGTAGGATTTTGTGAGCATCGACTCCGTCGATAATGCGTATCCCATCGTAGCCGAGTTGAACGTGATTACGAACGTGTATAGCTTGGCGGGTAGAGGTTCTCCGCCACTCACCGTTGGTTCCCAAAGCAACACTTCAAACGAGGACCTCAACAGATATTGCCTAAATATATATTTTTTTGCAATCTTAAGTTTGATCGCACAGTGAGGTAACGAGAACAGACCTAATGTATCTGAGCAACATACCATCAGGTACAATATTGTTCGCAGCACTCGCAGTGGGTTATAAAACACACCCTTTGTTTTAGATGAGCACGCATTGTTACAAACAAGCCAAGGAAGAAAATAAAATTTTTCCGCTGATGTTTAGAAGATTTTTAGACAGTTTAGTCACAGAATACACGAAGTCTGCCCTATTTACCTATATCTCCTAGATGAACTGAATCAATTGTTGGAACGTAGCCCTTGTTGCCGTGGAAACGTCTTCTAAAATGACAAAACAAATCGCCACTTTTACTGAAACTATCAAATTCCGTCTATGACGATTTTTAATAGTAGTAAATGACTATTCTAACTACAAAACGTTACTGTGTAATAGTTATTTTACAATCAATACTACTGATCTTTGATATATCTGTTAATTCGTTCGTTAGTTTCGCACGACGATATCCTGTGGATCTACTCATTCTTTACGTGTAAGACAGGCATTTATTCTCTTATAAATATTAAATGCATATTACTTGTATTTTATATTTCAGAGTTCAAGACTTCTGTCATATCATTGCTCTTGCTATATTATTGCTAAGCTTCTTCTCCACATATGTGTTTCAGGTAATGAAAATTTCCATTTTGTTCTTATTTTTTAAACTAATAATCATATACTATAATTTATATCAAATTCTTTTTTATATTAGGTTGGACTGCTGGAATTGCTGTACACGAGATTTCGTCTTACTTTGATCTTATCTGTGTTTTATATTATACTTAGCATTGGATTACATGTGTGGCATGTAACTATTGTTTGGCATGATCCATTTGCTTATTATTGGAGCAAAGGTTTTCATGCCCTTAGCACCATACATAAAATAGGTAAAAATTTATTATAACTAAAAATCAAACATAATGAGAATACATTATATGATGATTAATGTCAAAACAAAAGACATATCATTGTGTTTGTGCATAAAGTTGCAGTTCTGCATTACTACTTTTACAAGAGAGCTGCACTGAAAATCGGAGACCCACGATTCCACGAAGGTAGCATCTGGATGCAAAAGCAACTGAGTTTTTCGTAAAAGAATTTTAATGTTTCTTGTTGTACAAAATATAATTTAATACATATCTCCTTACAATGATTTTGCATTATTATTACAATATATTCAATGCGCGCTCAATAGTCGAATAGATATATACTGACTGAATATTATCAAGTTTTTATTATAGCTACTAATGGACTGTTATTCAATTCATATATTCGTCGCATGGGCAAGGAAATACGCGTTATAAAGCTACACTGTAGCAAAACAGATTTCAAAAGACAATACAAATTGTCTTCTAACAAATAGTTATCTCTTCTCCAGATTATGTATTCAGTTCGAATGACAATTTTATAATGGACCTATTATCACACATCTGTACATATTTCAGACTTTTTCTTACTCAAGTTTTAAGTATTGAAACATATTGTAATGTACTAGTAACGTTTTTTTGCCTAGTTATATAAGTTCAATCTGATGTTCTGAATCAAATTCGTACACCTCGAGTTTGTAATACATGTACGCAGTATATTCTTTTGTATGGCATCTACTGCGCAATTACATATGAAGTCTTTTCCAAGACTCTTTTAATGAACTTTCCTTCACACAGTTAATCACTCGCTCATACGTTATGATTACCATGAAGGAAAAGCAGCTTATCAATCAAATGAGGTGGTAATGCGGCACGTCTCACGTCGTAAATCACTTGAGCATCTGGAGGAATGTGATTTGACGGTGAACAGCAAGCGGGAACGCAATTGTATCGGCGTGCTAATTTTCCGAGATTGGGACATTTTGCTGACATTTTCGCCCACCATTGTAAAGGGCAACAGTCGAGCGGTGCAGTTGCTTCAGACTGATATTGTATAAATTCTAAATCAGCTTTCTCATCTGCTGGTATTTCATTTCTCAGAGTACACAGATCTCCAAGTAGAAGCTCCATGCCTGCAAAATGCTGGAATTGTTAGTTAAAGCATGGAAATTGACGAGTTTGAATTATGGAAGCAGAAAATTCTATCAAAATCCAAATACCTGATAAGCGACTTTTTTTACCAACTGGCTCTACAATCATCTGATCTTCACTCTCGTCCTCTATTAATTTTATTAACATTTCTTTTATAGGCGTTGCAACCATACTTTTATGTTCCTCTGTCGCATATGGTAATTGCTTAAACCTGGAAGGAAAAGTTTTGTATTATATTTCTCTTATAACTTTCTTTAAAGTTCATGCATTAAAAGATTACCTGGGATCTAGCGACGTTGCAATTTGCAACAGAAGAGTTATACTGTTATCTGCATATCGATCGCATAGCATCTCAGAGAGTGATTCTTTAAATGATCGGGCGATATCATTATCATCCTCCTTGACTTTCAAATGCGACGACACGAGTTGCCAAAGTAATGGCTTTAATAATGATATTAATGGTATCTTCTCTTCACTAAGGGTCATAATCGTAATTTTGAATGGCTCAAGAACGGAGACAAGGTCTTCAATAATTTTCCACTGTTCATTAGAAAGCTCAATAACTTCTTGATCAATACCTTCCATACTTTCAAGGATGTTGTCTATAATATTTCTTCGCAAAAGTATCTGCTCTAACATATTATATGTAGAAGTCCATATCGCTGGATAATCCATGACCATGGGATATTCATCAAACTGTGAAGTTATTAAAAAATTATGTAGCACAATGCACATAAAGTAAAAAATTTATGTTAATATAATACCTCTAACAACTGCTCTTGCATAGCAAGAGATGTAGATGCAGCTGGATGACTCGCAATGGCTCCAATAGCTGCTCTACATTTTGACAAAATGTTGGCAACTTCTGAAGTGTCGAAACATGCCTGTGCACACACTTGCAATGTATTAAGTAGGCATGGCACTATAGCAAGGCCTCTACTAATCAAGGCATCCAGAAGTTCAGTACGTGAAGTTCCAATAACAACAGCAGTTATCCGCTCGACCCTAATATCCCAGTCAAGTAATAGAGAATCTACTGCAGTTCCCCACTGTATTTCTCCCCACTCAATTGGAGCATGTAATGTACTCAAAACTTTGTAATCTAATGATGCCTCACCTATATTTTGAAAGTACACTGAGAAAGTCACAAAACATTCATTTGACTTTGACTTCCATTCCTCTATAGCTAAACCAATTTCACGCTCTATACAGGATAAATTTGTTGCCACAGATTCATGAAACGAATCATACACTTTTGGTATAATTTCATCTTCTAGTTTCCGTTTGCTGGGAATTTCGCAAGGAGATCGAAGAGTCGCTATAAGGCGTTGGAACCCATGTCCTTCAACGACTTCAGGTAACTGCAGATCCATTATAATAAATTCTGTAATTGCATCTGATACAGTTCTATCATCAGTACCAGAGCGAGATATAGAATTTTCATCAGGCATCAGAAATGTCATATTTGGACTACTGTAACCCACAGTAGTGCCATTCTTTATCATCACTCGCAGTGGCTGGTCAATACTCATATCATCATTGACACTAGATAGACTAATATTGGGATCAGTAACAAATTGTATATCCCCATCAATTTGTACTGTACCATCGGCATTTGTAGTATATACGTGATGTATTGCATTAACACCAGCTTTGAGCATTCGCTTTTGTGCTCTGTGTTCCTTAGTTTCTTGGGAGAGAGTTTGTCTTCTTGGTGGATTCACAGTTTCCAATTCATGAAGCTCTTGTGCATGTTTATTTTGCAGATGCATACGTAAGTTACTGGTGTTACGATTGTATGCAATTTGTGTTTTACATATTATACAAACGATCTTGACTTTAGTCAGAATGTCACCTTCTTCAGTTGCTGGAAAACCAAAGAATTTCCAATATATACTTCTCATAGACATTGGGACAACCAATTTTCTATAGGTGTAGGTATGCTTCTCTTCCATCATTTTGGCCAATACCATTTGAATATCGTTTTTGGTATCATCCGACGTATTTGGTTTGCTACTATTAGACGGTATTAGCTGTTTATTTTCCATCTTTAGACGTTAAAACAAGGACTTGCAGCTTCCCACCACAAATAACTTTACATTATTATCAAAGAATACGCAGTTAATTTACCTACAAAACCTGGTGCTCTTCTTTATAATTTGTCAAAATGGAGGACGTTTCTCGTACATCTTGGGATATCCATAGTTTATGCATTTTTCAAAGTTTTGTTTAACTCTTGGACTGCCTATAACGGTAACAAGTTTTGCCGCGAATACTACGATATCTCAGATCAACCTTTGTCGAATTATTTTACGAATATCGAACTTCAATTTCTCGATCAGTAGAAACGACGTGTAAATGCTATCGACCACAGTTTGAGGTGAACTATCGACTTGCCAAATGCAGAGGTCCGACATCTTTGGAGAGACATCGTGAACGAGTTATTCTGACAAGTATCTTGTTTATATGAAAAGTAAAATAATTTCATATTCAAAATAATAGAACGTTTATCTCGAAAGAACGAAGTTAAAGTTACGACGAATTTAGTACAAATTTTACTTCGATTTGTACCAAAAACGGCATTTTTCGTGTTAGGCAAACGCAATTCATTTACAAGGTATAGGATAAAAGATTTCACTGTTTCATTTATAATTTTTATACCTTCTATTAAGAGCAACATGTATACAAGTGTGGATGAAGTATGTGTAGCAATTGACAAACTGATGCTGCAAAATTTGGAGTTGATCGAGCAAAAGGTTGCAGTCACTGTACAACTAGAAGGATTATTACGTGATGGTCATATAAAGTTGGCTAAGGCTCGGTATATTCAAGGAAAGGAAAATATTGGAGTACTGCAAATTCCCACTGAAGATGTACAAATGAATTCGCTCTTTGAACTTGAAACTTTTATAAAGGACGATAAGAAGGAAAATGAAGCTATACACTTTGACATCTCTAGAAAGGAAACAGGACCCAAAAAAGAACCTCAAGATCCTATCAAGTGGTTTGGCGTGCTTGTACCTCAGAATTTGAGAGACGCACAAAAACAATTTCAATCTGCATTGTACCTAGCTGTACAGAGTGCTAATATAAGTGCTAAAATGACAAGAATACCAGAAAAACTTGACCACTTAAAAGACATAAAAAATAATTTTTTAAAGGAAGAAGAATAGTTTCTAAAAATGTTGGAAAAAGATTTTGTATTATATTGCATCAGTCATTCCTGAATAACATTGAGTTAAATTATTATAAATATTGTAAAATATGTAAAATATACAAAAATATCCAGCTGAAATATAATATTTGGACATGATAAATGTACACAATCTTTTCTATTTAGCAATATCTTTACGATATTAAAATTGAAGCATAAAGAAGTAACTGATGGCTTTTATGCTGAGATGGAATATTAGTTACCATTGGAAGATAATGTATTTTTGTTCAGCCGTATGATAATTTCGTATTTATCAGCATAAAAACTGGCTGGCAACTGTAGTTCAATACAAGATTCAATAGACCTTTTGAGAATCACAAAATTTATCAATTTTTAAGTAACTTCCTTTGGAAAAAATCTAATTAAATTGATAAGAACGATAAACAAAATGCAATATCTTTATTTATTTTTAAATAGGATTTTTTGGTCGAAAAAAAATTAAAAAGTATTATAAACGGCATACACTTGACTAACTTTTTTGAAGATGGCAGTTGAATGCAACCCGTTGGGTAGCGACGCATGTCGGGTAACCAAGGAACGTGTTCTGCGAATTTCTGTTACGCGCGAGGCGTCCCGACGCCGATATACGAAGGGTGGTTGTTCCTGCTAGTCCACCGTGGCGCGTCGCGACGCGTTTTGACGTCACGTTGCGCGATCGACCAATCAAACCAGTCGCCAGTCAGTTTTCCGGCTGCTAAACTCGCGTGACGCCATATTGCCATCGCCGCGGCGTGTTTATATCCGATTGTTTCGCGAAATACATCGCGTTCCCGGGAGGTACCGCGTGTGACGAAAATCGTGGATGTTTTGTGAATTGTACGCAGTACAAATTCGACACCTTATCTGTGATATTCGTTTGTGCAAAGCTACGAGAGAACTGCGTTTGAAACCGTGCGTCAGCTGCGTGCTGTCGAATTGCTTCAACCCCCGATATTTAATCAACCCTTGAACATTACTGGCTACTCAAAAATGCCTGTACGCAAGCAAGGTAATAAAATTAAGTATTTAGATTCAATTAAAGTGCATTGCAAAGTTTATATCATTCTGATATGTCGAATTATTCGCCTACACTTGTGGGAGGGGCTGACTGCGGGTTAGTCGGTCAGCTGTCATGAGCTGTCATTTCACGCACATCAGGAATTTAGCGATGACATCTCAAACAAAGTGTGTACATGACAATGAGAATGTGATTGTTTATAAAAGCATAATAATAGTATTTGATACAATCCTATTTCATGCGATTTTACTTGTATGTCGTAAATGTAATCAGTCGGTTGGATTGTGGACAAAACCTATGGCAATAATATCATTATTCATTATTGTACAGCTATTTATGAAAGAAATAAACCTGAAAATTTGACATATTTTCGAAGCGAAATGAAAACAAGTGCTAGCTTTGGCGACTTACTAATTGTCTTTTTAATCGACCTGGGCTTATTTTTGACAACGAGAATGATAGATAAAGTCGTAGTAGGTGTAATAAACAAATGAAAGTGACATTCAAAATGTCCAAATTTAATAAGACGAGGTGACAGAAGGAACGTGCTGCGAATGATATGCGTGGAATATGAAATCTTTGTTTTTCCACCATTGCCTTCTTTACTTACACTAACTTAACATATTATGCAACGTGTACACTTGGAGTATTCCCATTTTTTCCCCTTCTCCTATTGAAAAGAAATATTTTCATTCATCCGTTATTTCGGAGAGTTACGTAGCAAATCTTTATTAAACGTGCCACGAAAATCGCGTCACTCACGCGAATAAATAAATGTCCCTACCAACGTTAAGGTAGTAGACATCTTCTAAAGGGTTTATTTGTTAGCGTTTATGAAATGGGGAACTAATAAACATTAAAAAGTCTAAACGAACTGTACTCCCGACACTTTTCTTTACATCCTGATAAAAGGAGATATCCCGCAGGATAGTACATCCTCGAAACTACTACAAGAGCGAATATCGTCTTCATTAATGTAGGCCAAGATAGTGTTGCAATAATCCATAGGTAGCTGTCGGTGTTTGGGTGTTGGCCAAGAAAACGCAATAATTTTGGTGCTGGCAAACGCATTTACCGTAGTTACACGGAACGTCTCACGGCCACGAGGTCTCCCAAGCAAAACGTTTTAGCTACGTGCAAATTCTTTTTTGCGTATGCGTATTAAATTTTTGATCGTTTAGTTACAGGTGAGTTTGGCGTGCTGATCCGACGCCTATCTTAGGTGGTGACGTTTTACTTGTCTCCTAGACATAATGACTACTTGCAGGCGTATCTTACCCAGCTGTCCACCTACGCGTAGCTCTATACGTGGCAGCAGTGGTTATTTTTTGACGTGTTCCATTTTTCAGTGCAAAACTCTTTTGATAGAACAAGAAAACACCAATTGCTCATTGCCTCTCGTTTTACGTAAAATATTTTGACTTTTTTTCCCACCTTAAATCGCACGCGCGAATATGTAAGCGTATCAATAGATTTGTGCTTATACCCACTCTGTGTATATAGTATAGGGATGTTTATCATTTGCTCTGTGGATATCGTTTGGTTGCTCATACTGACGTAATTCTAGTGTCACTGTCAGACATTTCTAATGTTTCGTTTAACACTGGTCGACCTGTACTCTTTTTTTTTTCAATGTTTCAAACTCCCTTCAACGTCATTCAATGAAAGGAATTTTAGATTTGTTCGTATCAGAATAATGGCAAGCTCCTGACAAGTTATGTATATTATTTGAATAAAAATTAATTTATACGTGCATACGTGATGCATGAGTTTCACGTATTATCCTTCACACGTATCTGAACATCTCATTAGTAAGCACCAGCTCGGCCCAATGCTGTACTAATATTCTAATAGGCGTTGCATCGTGCACTTCATCGTTTGAATCTGATGTGATTATGTCCCTAAGAAAAGTATACTTTGATGAAACTTACAAAATACCTGTAACAGGTAGCCAATCTTGTTCCCTTATCGTGAACCCTTTATCAATCCCTCTTGGAGGTATGTTGTAATCTATGTAATCAATCGTTAATGATACCAAGAAAGTAAGTATGAAACCATTTTACACATTGAATACATATTTACCAGATTGGATAACTCCTGTTATCCGAGTACTTCGTGCTCTGACTACTGACACGTAGGTATTTATACACAGTTATCTGTGTACGTATTACGTGTTACAGCCGTCTAATCTCGAGTGCAGAACGCGAAACTTGCGATAGTTTTCAATTTCGCGTTGCAGAGACTCCACACGGTAGAGCCGATGAGTGACAAGAATTGGCTGTATTCTTGGTCTGTAGACAGTGTAGGCGGCGGGACCAAGGAAATGCTGATAATGAGAGCAATGAATGGGAAGTGGGACATGCGGTATGAGCAACTGGAGCTGGCTGTCAAGAAGGGTAGCACTTACGTCTGGATAGATTCCTCCATAATTTCACGCAGTACCTGACTATCTACACATAGCGCATTATTTTCACCTACGTGAACCTGGCACCCGACATAAAAATATTATAATTTTCAAAACGTGATTCGATTGTACCCCGTTTGTACCTGTTTGTACCACTTTAATTTTCGTTT
>JAYRCB010000419.1:224906-281181 GCA_036026315.1 Trachelus stipa | reverse complement strand
AATGTCACCTTCAGGTAGGCCTAGTGGCGCCATTTCTTGGTCAGGCCGGAAACTTATCAATCCACCCTCGTATTTCTCCTTGTATAAATCCATCGAGACGCGTCTCCCGCGAAGGGCTGACCCGTTGGGCCTTTGTTCCTAGCCAGGATAAGTTAGACGTAACACTGCTCCAGCGCGCTGAATTGCATCCGGTCACATCAACGTTGAAAATATATATCGCCTATCGATACGTATGATTTTTACAGATTTTATATTCAAATTAAACCGACACTCCTCAAAATTCTCCTGTTCTCCATCGCTAGGTTATAACTAATGCACTTATTTACAAAGCAATAAGAAATTTAAATTATCTCTACGCGGATCACTTTCAAACATCCAACAGCGATGCATTTTATTTTTTGGCACTTCCTCATGTGTAAGGCTCGCCCCTATATGGATGGAAAGCTTCGCAAGAAGTTTTCTGCTTCAAAGTGTCGTATCTAGGAAAAACTATCGAAGAATAGATGTTTGCGCATTAGGAGTAAACGTTCCAGGATCCCAAACGATTTCCAAGATAACCGCAGCGATAGCAGTTTCCTTAGAGTAAAGAAAAGAAGAGACATCCCAGTAAATAATATCAGTAAGTGCACGTTCTTAGCAATTACAGTGTTGCAACGATTCCCTACACTACGAGCCATAAGTTCGCCTCTTTTATGTAACAATAAATTACAAATAAATGCACGAGTAAATATATTGACCAACAAAATCAGATAAACCAAATGACATTACATGCACGAAATGTAGCCGAAACTTAAGCCGATAGCACGAGCTAAATTTTTCAGCCGAGAATTTCTCACGTTACTTGCAAGACCAAAAAAGCATGCACAAGCTACAAGCTATCCAAGGATGGTACTATAAAATGTCACCTTCAGGTAGGCCTAGTGGCGCCATTTCTTGGTCAGGCCGGAAACTTATCAATCCACCCTCGTATATAGAGAAAAATGTGTAAATTAGTAAATCGACGAAAAAACTGATAACTGAAAATCCAATACGCATGGTAAACCGTCTTATAGTTGATTTTTCCAATATACGCTTTGTACTGTTAATCGATACAATGCCCGGTGTTTACTCTTTCATTACTGCAAGCAAACCCTGAGACTCAGTTTTTTTTTCCTTTTCGTAAAAACGATTATGACTTTTGCCAAGCAGTCTGACGAATAGTGAGAGTGCATGCAGTCGAAAGAGCTAAGTGAACGGTTAAAGCGCGCATTACGTGTAGACTTGCAGTGCTCCGTTTGTACGTTTCTACTACCGTCTATGCATTGGCATGGTAAATTCTTCTTATCAGTATGCGTGCGAATCCGACTATATTCTGCGAATTTGAGTATCGAGTCGGGTCTATGAGCGATGGGATAATTTGATTACGAAACGTTATGCACTGCACTGCGTTCTTCGCAGTGCAGTGCATACAGTGAAATTCATCTCCGAAATTTCAGTCGATTTTAATCATTGAAAACATTTCTTTTTTATGCAGTGACTATGAATCGTGTACTTCCTTCACATAGGTATAGGCTAACCAGAGAGTGTCCATTGAGGAGAACTTTGGAATCGTGAAGTTTGGTAAATTAGCTGATTTGATTTCGGCTAATCGAATCTTGCGATCCCTCGTCGAAACTCAGCGGAAATTCTGGACGTAGGTTCATTGGCCTATTAACGTGTAAAATAGCTGGTCGAGGCCAATGAAATACAAATGAGATTTACGGACAAGCGCAAGTTCGTTCCTACCGAGTCGCTAGACGCCGAGACTCGATGCGAAAATCAAAGTCGAGGTCTGAAGTAATCCTTCGGTTTAGCCTGAGTGGCGAACGTTCGATTGCATTTCTTGTAAGTTTACAAAAAAGTAGTTTCGTATTTCCATAATGACAAAGAAGGGCCGTATCGACGGAGAAATTCTTTAATATTTCTTCGAGTTAGCTTTGCTTTATTCCCATGGGTATTGGCTATTCAATATTTTTTAATTAAGAATCTCGATTCCTGAATTGAAGATTCTTTGAATTATTGGCAATCGAGCGACCTTACGTTACTCTCCTCATTCTTCTCGTTTGATTAACAGTAAGTTTGACTCGATCGTTGAGGTACTAATAAATTTAAAGAAAATTACCAATAAGGGGTTTGATCGTGAACTATCATATATGCAGTAGACATGCCTCAAAATTAATCGATGTTTCTCTTCGTACTCCTTGTAAACCGTTTCACCTAAAATTAAGTTACTTAACCCGATACAGGTATCGCGTCTTTCATGTGTCGCGAGTCCTTGAGACACTTGGAAACAGCTGACTACGTGATGTTCCTGAAGACCGCGTATGACGTAGGCGTTCGCTATTCCGGTCACCGGGTGACGTAGTGGGCTGTTTAAAAATAGATTCTAAGCAACATGCCGGGGGTGCTGCGTTGGCCCAGCCACGGCCAATTCGTACGTACCATAACCCCGACCAGACATATAAACACTCGCAATGTGTTACGTACGCCAGTTATTGTGTCACGGACGCTCGAGGAAGATAGTATCCAACATTTATTATGTACTACGTGCATAAAAAATCTTAAGAGAAATTATATCAACACTTTCATTTCTTACGAAGGCTGTATGATTCCTTTGTAACATTTCGTTCCATAAGGTGGCCCAATTGACATTATTCGCTAAATTTGACTATGAAATTATTTATCGGATATATATGTACATCAGAGACACGTTGCTCAATTTCGTTCAAACGATTAAATGGAATGTCGGGTAAAAAATTGTTAGATACTGAATGGATATACGCAGTTAATTCGTTGACGGGCTCTATTGAAAATGACGCGTTCTCTCATACGATGAACAGCTCGATTTCTACCTCATCAAAGGATATTTTATTTTGATCCAATTCCTGTATTTACAGAGGATTTCATACGTTTTTGCAGATTGGCACTGGGTGCTATCGTGCGTTACTATACGTTTGGCACCAGAAGATTGTTCTATATGTTTTCAACGTGCGATCGTCGATGCGCTGGAAAAGTTCGCGACGTAGTTTGTCCACCCTGTTGGAATGGCGTAATGTTGTATTCTGCACTGTTATTTGCCGTTAAATAATTTCTCGCGGTGGCAGTGCGGATTAATGTTATAACGCGTTATTCCACGCGAGGAGTTATGGCACGATATATCGTGGCTCTGCCTAACGAGCTCCCTACTCGGCCTGTTAACTGCATGCATTATTACGGAAAGAACCTCCACAACGTCTATACGGCTATAGGGGCTGCCCTGCCATGTGAGAGGATTGAACATCCTTTTATTTATTGGTGCTTAGCTGCGAAATTATTTTTAGTCCCAGTCCCGTTCGCGCAGTTGTTATATACGGGGACCACCTGAAAGTTTCATCGCGAACGTCTGTCATCGTGAGATAGGACGATTCATAGCCGTCGATTATCATATTCCTCCGAGTCGTCGACGTGCAAGCTCAGCTTCTCCAACCCGAAAGTCAACTATCCAGACTCAACTATAGAGTTTAAAGACTTAATTTTAGTCGAGGCAACTGCGTCCTACGAGGGGGTCCTTTCTATTCGCTTCTCGTCGCGTTTCTTCGTTAACGATATTTCGCAGCCTGCATAAAGACGCTGCTACAGAGTGCTTCTGTTTCCTCTTTTTTTTTCTTTGTTCTCTCTCTCTCTCTTTCTCTTCCTATCTCTTTATATATATATATTTAGTTTCTTTTTTTCTACTCTTTCATGTTTGCTTCCTCTTTACGAGAGTGGCTATGCTTATCGTGGTTACGGACGAGCAGGTGAACCGTTTGTTCTTCGTAATAGTGTTCGGCTGAGACATTGCCTTCCATTAACATCTTTAGGAGTGAACGCTCTTTCGCTGTCTGCTGTGCTACTTTTGCACTAGGATCTAGAATGGTAAATAGTTGAGGTTTTTTTTAAATCTTTCACAGCACAGTACTTCGAGGCAATCGATTTCGGTTGGCTTGTGATTGTGATTTTATACGCCTTTTTAATGTAAATGTATGACAGAGTCTTGTTGGTATGGCTGTTTCTTATCAGAAAAAAAATTATTTAATTACTCTGTAGATATGAACTCTCTAGTAGCTTTTTAAACAGCGGGAGTCCACCGAGCTTGGCTGCACAGGTGCTGCTTTCGTAGTGGTACCAGGGTGGCATGACGAACAATCGCGATCACTAGGTATACGACCATTTCAGTTTTCCAGCAGTCTTCCTGACGCGCTTTGACGATGCAGTCATCGAGGATCTAAAGAAAGTGTCTGCATCAAATTTCGAGGATGCCTATCTTTGCTTTTGTATCGGGATCCTGTAAGGCAGTAAAATATAATCAGTGAGATACGATTCTCGACACTCTGAGTTTCTCTTACCCACTTTACGTCCTTTCTTTGTCCAGATAATATACTTGAGAATACGCCCTAGTTTCCCCTCAAAGTAAATTTAATTCGGAATGGTGGCTGTCCCCGCGTACCTTCTGACCCCATCGCTCCTCTACTTCTTGAGTTCTTCGTAAATATATTTCCATGGTATCATTTCAAAATGAATACCTACCTGTCGCCTCGTTCTATATTCACGCTGTCGCCACGCTACAAAGCCGAAGCCGTGTTCGAATAGGAGTGCGGCTTCTGCGGTTTTAATATAATTTTATTTCATATAAATGTTTTATACCGGGACCTGTTGTCATTTCCAGCGGTGTTCCTTCTCCTATTCCCGTCACACAAGAAATGAAATTTCACGGCGGAAATTAATGTATCGTTTATGTTTTGACGCATTTGCGATGTCGAGGAGTCGCGCGGAATTAAACTAGATCAATCGTATAAAACGCGCTCTCGTATATTCTTGTATATGGGTATACCTCTTGGAAGATCGTACCACAGTGTTCCGTGAAATCACCACGTTAGAACGCAGATTCACGATTATTGAGAAACTTGTGCGATTTCCTGCTAATGACATTGCTCCTCTCAATGACGTAGGAACATTATATAGGTCGTACTATACTATATTGGCCTCGCTCGATAATTTTTACTGAAACTTCCATGATGATATTCCATAAGAATATTCTAACGTATTTTGTTATTTTCTGTGACACCTACCTGTTGTAGGAATTCATATTTCCTGCTTGCGAGAAGCCCTGCGTTTAGAAAGATTTTCTCATCATATTATATTTCATACTCGCGTATAGGTTTCAGTTGTTCTCCGTTGAAGGTCTTTACCCCGTAATTTGTGGTTTATGATACTTTTTATTTCTTTGTGCTTTCCGTGGGAGATTTTGCTGGTGGTTTTTTGTCAAATCATCATATTTTCTATTCGCTTTTGGTGCTCATATATGTCATTTTGACATCCTATATCATACTTTTTTTCATGGATATGGCTTTAGACCGAAGATTGCGTTTACGCGAAATTCCGCGGATTATTGTACACTCGAAAGTTTGTGTTCTTGGACTTGGCAAAATCAAATATATGTATACGCAAACGTGTAAAAGAGTGAGAGAAGAATTCCTTTGTCAAATCACGAAATCGATTAAATAATTTAAGTTGTAAAGTTCTCTATAAATTTAAGGTTTAATTGAAAAAGAAATTTTTATGCGAGTAGAGTGAAAGTTACCTTGGCGGAGGGGGGAGGGGGTTGGGGGAAGGCGCATAATATCGGACGGAGGGCAAAGTGGAGGAAGCAAACTGGTACGAAACTAATTTATTCCAAGACTTACGAAGTTTTAAAGTCCGTCCTGTAAAGCGGAACGTAATAATTCGGCTGCGCTCAAATTGTGGTTGATGTTCGTTTTGACGATTTTATCCATTTCGAAAAAAAAAGTTTTGCCAATGTCGCTAGGTAGTCGCAGTTGCCTTGAAGTTCCTGATACGCTTTGATTTTTAATTGAGTTTCATAAATTTATTATTTTCTGTTCATCCTTGCTACGATAATTGATGGTTGGACTTGCTGTTAGACAGAGAATCGTTAATTTTTATATTTAATGCAAGCATTTTATAGAAAGAGTGGATATGGGAGATTTATTAAATGGCGATACTCGATGATTAAATATTTCCATTTCCCGCCATTCGCTACTGTACATACCAAGAGACTATTGATATATCCAGGATATTTCGATCCCTCGAGATAATTAAATGATTCTCACTGAGTGTCGTTCAATCCTGTTTTCAATTTAACATGAATTTCAACGGTATAGATAAACCCAGACAGAAGCCATTGTGGAATTCAGGCTAATTAAAAAAATCAGGACGTCAGATAATGTACTGGTGGACAATTCCGTTTTTATTCTCTTTTGCACATTTTCCAGATCAGCACGATTAATTATCATTTATTTGTAATTAGTTGTGCTATGTTATATAGATTTCTCAATTGCTTGCTATCTTTCTATTATTACTTCGATTTACGCATTATTGTCCTACCTATTGAACCATACAAATTATGGATCGTATCAGACGTCCTGGTGCAATTATATTTAATTTTTAATTGTCATTCATATTTTCTAGACGATATAATAGTGTACTAGTTGCATTTTGTTACGTGACGTCGATCTGGGACTTGTAGCTAAGTTCTTCATTGTAGAAAATTGCCGAATTCTGATTTATATGTGAGCTTTAATTTGTTCAAAATTCCGTTTTGATATGTCGGTGTAGAAATTTGCATGCTGGAAGTCTGAAAATGAAGATAATCTTTCATGAATATCAAGCTATATTACTCATGCTCCATTATACGTGCCAATTACTATTTCTTGGATTACTTAATAAATTGTGGATTTACTGGCTTCTAAATATTTAGTTACCGTATGACAGTCTGCTGAGTGAGGTAGAATTATGTATGTCTTATAGCCCTTTGTTAGCGTTCAGGTTGAAATTTTTTTAGGCTGTCGCAAAAAAGCCTTGTAGCTCAGAGAATTCCTGGAGCAGACGAAAGGGTTGCTCACCCCAGACTTCTACTTGGGATCCCACGAGAGAGGGAACCCTCTTTTCTTTACTGCCAAAACTACGATGCTACTGTGGATCCACCTTTACGTCCACACGGAAGCAAATGATTTGGACATTGTTCGAGCAGTTCTTTGTTTGCGACCTGACCCTTCCTCATGGCGACGCTATTATTAAACACGTATTCTAAGATATTGTACTCTGCTAAAACCGAGCACTAAAACAGGAACGATTCTGCATTTTTTTTACCTTGGAATAGCGAGCCGCTCTTTATTCGCTTTCATCATTCCAGTGACTATTATACTCTGGGTGACCTAGAAAAGGGCCCGAAGTTCTTGGGACAAGTCCCATTCAGTTTCACCTTTATCTTGGCTCCTCTACGTGGCCTGTCATTGTACGACTCAATAGTTTAATCGCAAAAAGCACCAAAGTACCCATGTATACAGACACCAAGCGTGATGAGAGAGAGAGAGAGAGAGAGAGAGAGAGAGAGAGAGAGACAAAAAATATTCATTCGCACTACCCATACTCTGATCTTCTGAATGCTGTGATGAGTATGAACCACAAAGTTGGATACCACCTTCTTTTTTTCTTCTTCTTCAACGCTGTGCCTTAACGAGAGAAGCAAAGAACCGGCAGTGCTCTACTCGTATTTCGGTCCTTGTGAATTTTTCGAAGGACTCCGGAGCAGCTTGTCGCGTAACCTTTTCTGGGTCGTGAAACTTTTTAATTCGTCAAATAAATTCTGGCAGAAATTCTCTACGTTCTGCTTCCTGGCAACCGTTCGAAACGGCTATCTGCAGTAGTTTTATCTCTAAACGACATATTGAGTTAAACACTTACCCAGTGACATGTCGAAGGTATTTGAACTATCGAAGCTTATTTGTTACGAAATTCTCGGTTTTCAAGGGGATTCAGGATATTACGTTTTAATCGTTTATCGATATCAATTTGATATTTTTTCTGTGTCTACTGTGGATGGTTTTTTTTTATATTTTTTACTATTATTGCTATCCTTTACCTTCACTTTCCCTCGTCCTCTTTCTCTTTCACTCTCCTTTACTCGTCTCAGCTTTAAAGGTGACGTTGCAATTGCATCTTGCGAAAACCTAGACGGTTATCGAGGCCGACTGCACCTTCCGTCCCATGAAGTAAATTCCTTTGGTCGCTCCTCGATTTTTATCCAAGTAACTTCGACAAGGTAGTCTGGAGCAGAAGCTCGGATTCCCGAGTAGCAGAATTTTCTAAAATGCACTTTACGTAGGACAAATTCATCCTGGAATTCACTTCCACCTGTTCACCTTTATTTCCGTGACGTCTGGATGTTGGGGACGCGTCCGATCAGTTAATTCTCAGATGTCTATCGGTATATGTAGAACAGCGACTCGTGACGTCATTGTTCGATGGGTATGCATCGCGCACCCCCTAGTTCCCGGGAGCCGAACTAGGTCAGGGATGGAGTCACCCTGCTGCACTCTGTCCTCGTATATCGTTGTTATTGCTCTCCCACAATAACATCCCCCTATTTATACATCTACCTATACATCCTCGCATACCACCCAATCTGCTTCAGAATATCGCAACGAAGCATCCGAGTGTCTCAGCAGCAGCTACCATACTTGTTAATCACCTCATAATTTTAACTAGATTCTTTAAAAGTCTCAGCTTCCTAGAGAAAAGACGACGTTCCAATTTGGCAGATTCTTCCGGACCAAAGGATCTTAATTATGTCAAAACTCCGTAGCTAGGATAATCTTGAAAACGTTTGGCAATCTTCCTCGACAGTCGACGATTTCTCGACTAATATAATGGATCGTTGCGACGAAATTAACTGGGTTAAAGCGCAAAAGCAAAGTGGTTGTATTATGAAGACTGCGAACGTGATAAAACCGCTAATTGCAGTAGCTCAACTTCAGTGGACTGTTGCGACGACGCGTATCGTCCCGACGTTGAGTTTCGGCCTCTTCCATTGTCGCACGTAACAGTACAGTATAATCGTAGACACTACGGACACCGTTTTCCATGTTTTGCTCCCTCCATCTTCCGCCGTATCCCAACGGAGAACTTTACAATTTAAGCTGAAGCAAAAAGCATTGCTGCTCTTGCCAGGTCCTTGTTAAGTACGCGATATTTCAGCCTTTTGTATTTTGTAATTAACGAATAGTAGCATTTTTTTTCTCGAACTCCGACACTGAACTATCTCGCGAGGCTGCATTGCTTTATGCACCTTAATCTGTATAGCAGTGACACTTGAGATATAGAAAATAATAAGTATACCGTCTCGGGAGACTTGTGTATGCAGTGTGCCGAGTGTGTTTGTTATTTTTTTTTATTATTCAGGAGATAATTTTCAATCTTATCTCTTATCTGTTTCAGGTAATTCCTGTTCTTGTAACAGTCTGACTTCGGATACCATTGAGCCAGCAATTTAAGCAACGGCCTCCCTCACTACGAATTACGTTTAAGACGTTCGTTAAATTATATTATCTCTTGCACCAAGTCGTAAAGATACGGGCGAACGATAATACAGTGCAAAATGGTAATTCAAGCCTTACCTCAGTTTTTAAGTTTTCTTCACGTATACTATAGGTAACTGGTACTCCTCTATGTCTCCGTCTACATCCCTCGAGATTTTACAACGGAGTACTTAACTTTTCCTTGGCGCAACTACCTAACACTTTGTACCGCAGGTGGATAGCCGACGGTGGCTTCTTACTAAGTGGAAAGAAATATCGGACCGTTAAGTACACCGCTGCGACCATTTCTCCTTCTTAACGTTAGCAATGTCCTAAAACTGTCGGTTAGGCAATACTTATGAGGTACGAACGTTAAAGTCTTTGCTCTTTTGTATATTTAAACAAGACAATGTATTATCCTCTGGAGCTTACTTCGTGTCGTTTGGCATATGTGTTATACTATAGAGCGCGTTCGCTTCGCTTAGTTGCAGTTTTAATAAACGAGGCGTGACCCTGTTATATTCATGGACCGACTGAAGTACCGCTGCGGCTCCTGCCGTTTCGCCGATTTGTGGCTCCGAATCGGAGAGACCGACGCATTACGGGTTACGGTGCACTACTTTTCGATTTTGCAAGTTCTCGATGCTCTTATGCTGTTGGTATATGGAAGTGGAACAGGAGGAGGTCACATAGGAAGCAGTCAACTCGACCTCGTGCATGTTTCTGTATTTCTTGTCACACGTGTGTTATAATGGAATGTTATATTCGGACATGTTTTACCTGATGTATATGCGGATCGCGGGATATACAGTGTGCTCAAAATTGTTTTACCGACAGGTACAGCGGTATTCTTGAGACAAACGTAGATAATAAAAGTGACTTATTTTATTTTAATGTTTACTTTTTCGGCGAAATTCATCAATTTTTTTTTCTTCAGTGTTCTCTGACGCGAGAGTACATGTATGAACTTTTCTTTAAATACGAATAGAAATGGATACCGACATTTTCCCGCGTAGGGAAGCAGCTGTGCACAGTCGCGTGATACCTATTTTTATTTTTATTGAATAGGTAAAATTGGCTATTTCACGTGACCGATATACGGGTCCATTGGTTTTCGCGGTATGATATAGATGCTGCACTCGCATGTAGGACAATGTTGCGGCATCCACGGAGGGATGGAGTCAGGGTGTGGGGTGAGGGTGGTGGTTGCCAGAGGTTGAATGCACTGGTTATTGGGTAATGCGATGTCAGAGGAGCGTGAACCACGAGGGTCTCCAGGAAATTACGTGCACGGAGCTGCTGCGGCTGTTGAGATACTTTTTTTCTACGTAGAATTCTTCGTGCTACGTGCTTGGGAATATTTTTATTAAATGGATGCTGCGGACAATCGTTTTGCGGAGTAAATACTTTATTTCTGTATGTATACATATGTGCGTCCGGAATCCTGCATTAATTCTTAGTGCGTCTTCCGAATATTCTCTGCAATATCTGAATACGTAAAATTGCACGAAACAAGTAAGTAAAGATCCATCTTTAACGGGGAAGCAAAGTTGAATACGTAACTTTGTTAAGGAGTGCATGAGAATTACTTTGCTGTCTCGCGAAAGTAAACTTGACTTCATGTATATTAATACCTTGCGTCTCATTTGCGATACGCGGCACATAATTTTTTTATGTGCTCCACTGGGATTCCTTGGGGAAAGTTTACTTCGTACTATAACTTTTTGCTTTTTTTTGTTAAAGAGAATACGAAAGAAAATTGTTTTTTTTTATATAGAGATAAGAGACCTGTCGCACGCTGTACCGGAATCCGCTACATGATTAAAAATTGATTTCATACCTTTATATTCCTGGAATACTCACAATCTGTCAAGCTGACGGCACGTCTTGAACGCGCACGTCAAGCGGCAACCTCAAACTCACCGACGATAGCGGCAGTCAATTGAAATCGTGGAAAAGCGGTGACAAAATTTCGAGCTATTTTCTATACACGACACGTTAACGATAAACATGGATCTTATACTAAAGGGAGGGAAATATAAAATCCTATTGAGTCTGCCGATAACTGTGTAAATTTATGAAGCAGGTGCTTCTATACGCAGTTTTCATTGTTCTGCACGAATATCATTGAGTCTCTGTAAAACTGAAGAAAAAATGTTTACGCGAATTTTTATACTACATCATTCCACCTATCGATTTTATTGTTTCCTTCGAGAAAGGCGTTTCGGTTTATTCCCGAGGGGAAATGTTTTGTGAGGTCAAAGGTGACGTATCCCGACTCGAAAGAGTACAACTAGACGTATGACAGTGCCACGTCGTAAAAGCTATCGCTGCATCGAATATTTTCCTTTATGGATTCTCTGTGTTTGTCAATGGGCATGAATCGGATGGATAATCTCGTGGATGACAAAGTGACTTTATCCACGTCGCCAGTATCGCTTTTATGCAGCATTTTACCTTCTGAGATCACACATGAGAAACGCAGTATATACGTCATACATATGTCACGACAGATGCGGAAGACATGTTTGTTTAAATTTCATGTTTCTTCGAAATGTGCATCCACCGTCTATGCGAGGATTTATATTTAACCATCCATACAGTATCGTCGAACAATACCCAGTGATCCCGATAAAGTTCATCAGTCAAAATGGTCGATATGAAAAAAAAATGGTAGCTGTAGGATAGGAAGTACGTTTTTGTACGGACACAAGGTATAGATAGACCATCGGGTACTTGGAGAAATAATACCCTCGTTGTCACAAGAAATTCGTATTGGCATTTAATCATGTGAATCGAAACTGACGAGTCGATTATTTAGTCAAGTTGAGTGAAAGCCTCCTGTCTCCTTGAGTCGGCAGCTGATAGTGAATTAACGGGGATCGGGTCACTGATGACGAGTACAAACTGGCCGGTAGTGAAAAAAAAGTCTCCTAAGACTAAAGAAGGTAGTGCGAAAGGATAAGGGGAGCCGGTACGGGGTCGAAGGGTCGCAGGAATCAGAAGCCGTGAGAACCGCCCTAAGCGAATCCACGATCGACTCGGCAGGATGCGCCGGCGGCCAATCACTTTCCATTCTGTTAGCGATCGATACGCAACAGTCTTTTCTCATCTTCGCTACGACTATCTGACAGTTTTATTATTGACGTGACCCGAGATCCACTGGCTTGACAATTATTTTTTAAACAGAAACACGTGCTTCCTGGAACTACAATGTACCCGTAGGACCAGTTCTACATGCACTATGTAGAATGTGTGTGTCTATATTCACGAGAAGCCTTCCGGGCACAAGGTTCGTTACTGGTCACGTTGTCCGAAACAGTTTTTACCTCTGCTTCGTTTTTTATGTGTTTTTTTTTCCCCTCTTCCTCACAGAACTAATTTGAGGTACCTACTTCGCGTAACCTGGGAAATAACAGCTACAAATGGACGCCATGCTGTACACTCGATTGCTCGCGGCGGTACATCGTTCAGGACATTACGTAGAATGGAGTTCTAAACATTTCATTGGGAATGAAAGTCAAGCTGGGGATACGGGAAAATCGAAGGAAATTACCTGGTAACTAAATCCCTTTCAGCGAAATTGCATCTGGCCGATAGTTAAGACGTCGATCGATCGTTACACGAATTTCTCGTACAGATAACTTGATCGTATTAATACCTACCGACATCGATTGAATCTGCTTTGGAGAACAGGGGAAAAATCTTCGTTCCGATCTGTCACGATTACATCGTTACCACCTGTTACGCTTTATTGTCTCAATGAGATTCCTTATAGCAGGGGATCAACTACCGATCATATAAGGGGTAGAAATACTTGCCGAACCAGGGGTAACCTTAAACCGTAATTTCTATATCAGTGATACGACTCATTAATTTTCGTCAATAACCAGTATGGATACAACTTTGTTTTACCTCGAGAATCTTTCGATTTCTGTCCGTCCCGGAAATTAATGAAGAGTCCTTACCGATTCCCCGTCGTCGTCACTGTCGTCGCCATGCTAAAAGAAATCAGAGCGGGATGGGAACTAGGAGGAATAAGTATCGAGGAAGCGCACAAGAAGAAGCGGATGGAGAATAAGAAAAAGAAGATGAATGCCCGACACAGTATCCTGTACGAAATTAATCTTCCAGAAGGCGAAGGCCGGAGCAATAATTCGCGGACGTTCACCTGTCATGTAGCACGGGGCACGGTCGTTTGCCGGCACTGGAGCGTCTGATGACAATGCGCGGTCATAAAGCACGCGTGGCGACGCAAAGTGCTTCGACGGTATGGAGGGCAAGGGGAGCTGTCCTTCAGCATCCCTGCACAGAGCCCGGTGTATTCGCATGCACCGGATTAGTCGTCAAGAGAGTGTAAATGGCAGGGACGGAATTGCATATAAATCATTCGCGTTCGCGTTACGCGAGACCCCATGGGTCTACCAGTTGCTGTCATACGAGCACGTATGGACGGGCATGTATGTATCAGAGCGGCAGCATTATCCAAATGAAGAAAAATCTTCGTGGTTTACCTCCCTGGTGGGGTGGACAAGAAATAGTAGTTCGGGTATAACACTCAGGTGTCTACGCAACTGTTACTGTATACGTCTGCATAGATTTGAGGACGTTGTATTATCGATTTTATCAGGTATACAGTCCGCATACTTGTGCACCTGAATTGCAAAAGGAGCAACGGCTCTCGGGTTTACAAAGAGAGCGTATAAGAATAAATCGTAAGGGGTGCTACGGAAAAGAGCTTTCTCCAATGGATTATCGACTTGCCACTTTGCTTTCGCGTTACGCCCCTGCGAGCTTTTCTACGTGACGTACCTGCTCACTCGACTTTCGAAGAGTAATAGACTTGAGCGACACGGCGACCGTGACCCTGCGATTCTTTTAATCGACCGGTCGACATGTGCCGTGAGAGAGTCTCACGCGTCATGATGCAGTTATATACGGTAATTGAGTTCATGTATTATATATGTATATATCGAAGTTTATTCAGTACAAATGTACCACCTGAAGTTGGTTCTATTCATAGACATCATATAAACAAGCTAATTTCAGTATATACGTTTGACCTGAATAACCCTGTATAGAGAACATGGGATACACCAAAAAGTAGTACAGGCACCCTTAAGTTTCCCGGATACATACTGCAGAGCCACTTTATTCTGAAACACCTATGTATAGTTGGCTTATACTAAACGGAGGGTTACAATTTGCCACTCTTGGGCCTATAGCCCATTTATTTTGACACTGTTTAGTTCCAGCGTCTGTGGCACGGTGGGGTATACGTCAGTGTCAGAATAGCGATGCCGAGATAGTGCGCTCAACCATCTGTATACAGTCCTGTCTGGGAAGCCCTTTAATCAGTCCTTCGTCACATACAACACCTTCGTTCAACGCGAGCTAGAAAGCATAGGAATAAAATGGAGAGAAAAAAAAGGAGATATACATACATATAAAATGAGCGCTGCAATCCACGTAAAGGTCTTTTCGAGACAATTCACTTACCTTGCTCAGCCTCGGATATAACGTAGACGTACATTATCATCTTCGCTATACCGTGTTCATCCTCCATTTATTCGTCGGGGAGAGTTTGCGGCGACCCGATAGGGATAAGGGTGCAAGTGATGGTTTAGCTGGTCCAACGGTGTTTACTATCTAGTCAGTGCTTTGTGGCGTAGGAAACACGAAGAGGGCCAAATGGCTGAGAGGCAGAAGCACTGCGCCCTTGCGTGGTATAAATTGATCGATCCTGCCTGCTTACTGAAATATCACGCTCAAGTGAGAAGTTTCCTACTTCTTTTTTTCTTTCTGACGTAGTAACGAGTATTTTTATCAGCATCCTTGCGACGTATCATTCGACGCGCCCAATGAGTGAATTATAAACACGAACTGCTGTAGAGAGTTTGGCCTTAGTGGTTGAGGAAATCGATTTAGAAACAGCCTGTCTAAATATTAATTCGAATCATCAGTAATTCCATTTAAAGTCTTGGCGATTTGTGGCGAGGGTCGAGGGCAGGAGGTTCTGCATTGTTTCCAGGGGACCACATCCTTAAATATTTATTCGTAGGTACGGACATCGCCTCGTGGACTTTGCATAGTAGAATTGTGAAAATTCCATTGAAATATATAGATATAAGCTACTTGCGTTTTATCGATGCTTTGGAGGTGAAATTATTAAATCTTACATTCCGTGGACGATTAATTTGTAACAATTGCAAAAATTAAAGCAGATGTGGTATGTTTGTGGATTATTGTATTATATTTTAATTAGATCTGGTATGAGTTGGCGTAAATTAGTATAACAAACTTTTTAATTTTTCACGTAATTCAAGTACAGACGTAGAATTTATGTGAAATATAAATGTCTTGTCGGGTGACAGTAAAAAATTCTTATTAAAGGTATTTGTTATTTGGCAAATAAGTATTGTTCTTTTGGATACAGTTCGATGTGTATCTGATAAAGGAAATTTTTATTTGCATCTGTACTGCGGCGAGAGAAAGGAACAAAATCTTCTCGCGGTAAGACAAGTAGTTGTCAGTTTTGAATTTAACATTAAAAGCTTGTGGATTTATCGGTAAACTTTGGAGCGTTTATCAGATGCCAAGTATCCATCCCATGTCGAAGGAAGGTGGAGAACGGTATAGTAAGGGTGACCTGTGGGAATTTATCGATCAGAGCGCGAACACTCGTAATTCATGCGTGGTTTGAAATATCTTGTTTTGGCTATAACTTTTTTTTTTAATTCTTAGTAACTTATTTGGCCGGAGGTAATTCTTTAACTTGTGAAGTTTACTGTCGTGTAATGTTTTTACGTGTATTACGAGAAGGTATTATGTGTTTTTGGCGGAATTCATATCGAGTTCTGTTCAAAGTTATAAGGTTAAAAACTGCAATGTTACATCCGAAGAGGAAAGAAAATGTGAGTGGGATGAACGGAAATTGTCGGCGGAATCGAGAATTATAGGTGAAGTTTATTTCAGTCACGAGTCAGTAAGCTGACGCCTTTTCAACATTCAAGAATGCGTGGATTTCGTAATTGATTTTTGCGCAGTAACGTTTCCCTATGTGCGCGCGCCCGTTTGTGTATGTGTGTATATATATATACGTATACACTATATACCTATTGCCAATGGTAAACTGGATCACGTGCGGGGAATGGAAAAAAGAAATATATTCAAATCAGCAGTTTTCTTTCTTTTTTCTTTTTTTTTCCTTGAAAATTTTATACATATCTACTTATCAAGAAGAGTCGACTATATGTGATTTTAATATTTATCAAAGCGATGAAGACGGCGTAAAGTTTGAAGTTTTTGGAATTCGTCAAGTACTCTTTGCGGATGATATTTCGTTATGATTTCTCCCGAGGGAAACGTATGCCTTTACGAGTATACGGACACACTCATATTCAGTTTGTGTGTCACTGGGAATACCATTTTGCGAACCACTGGGAATTGGGTTGGTTTGTTGTAATACGGGGGAAACTTTTACCGATTAGAACTTTTCGCAGTGCGAAACTCAGATCTATGCTAATTTATATGGACAAAATATCGCTTATGCATACAATTTTTGATAACCCTGATTTATGACAATACCCTACGTAAAAGGTCAAAAAAAATTAGTCAGCGTCTTTTGGCAGTTAATTCAAACCTGTATAAACATATCTATCACGCGGATCACATATTATTCTTCATTGAGATCCATGCAAGATATTGAGTGATATATTTCTAAGGTACAGCTAGTACGAACGTTGTACTTCATTTTTAAGACTTTTCCAATGGTAAGGTGAATTGGAAAAGAAGAACTTTCTTTTTTGAAGGAGTAAGACGAACGTAAGTTAGATGTCGTCTTAACTTAACTACTCCATTGTCGTCGACACGCACACGGGTCTTATATAAGAAGAAAAATATATTACTGTATGCATTATTCCAATGCTAAATCGTTCGTGAATAATAGCAGTCATGTATCTGTCTATCGTTCTTTATTTAAAAAATTTTCACTTCATCGATAATTTTTCATGAGATTCAAAAGTTTAATGTCATCTCGATTTATTCCTCAGTATATCTATTTTGTGATATCCTGTAAAATGAAAATTTTCTGAGGAATAAAAAGTGAAATTTCGAAAAAAATAATTCTTTCGTGTCTGGCGAGAGTGATGAGATTCAAGGATTGATAACCCGATGCTGAGAATGCGGATGATATATTGGCGAGTTTACGTGATATCTCAAGGAATTGCGGGGGTCGGAAACGTTTCTCGTGTAGCTAATATTATTTCCATGAGAATCGTAACTTTTTATCGACAACAAACACGCGAGATTGTGAACGTCCGGAAGATGGCGCAGATTTCATGTGCTATTTCCGCGTATCCTTGCTGGAGGCAGTGAGAAAGAAATTGTAATCTGAATTTGCGATACATCGTTTTGCCCACGGGACTAGAATGGCCGACGAGTTCGTATCGTTATACCATTAGTTAAGAAAACAGCCGTTTTACTTAGATATTTCTCCAGCAGGAAGAAAAAGAAAGGTAGCAAAAAAACCTACAGCCAAGCATAGCAATAAGCATAGACTGCGAGGAGGAGAGTGTGGCAAGACGTTGTAAGTGGGTAAACGTGATTCGAGTTATCCGCGTTCACGAGTTTCCACGAGGAGTAAAATAAAGAGGAAGCAATAAAAGAAAATACAACAAGTGAAGGAGATACGGGGAATAAAAGAAATGAATGAAAACGAAGACGTTCGCCTTTTGGTTCTACTGCTTCTACACGTATACGTACACCAACGGCACCAGCTATCAGTGCATCGCACCTTTTTCCCAGGAAGTGTCTGCGGACACTGGTGAAAGTTTCACGCGTCTTTTTCGTCAAGCCGACGAAAAGAAAGCCGAGCAAAGTTAGCGTGGGCGCATCGAGAAAGAATGCAGTGCACTCTCGAGATTGAAAATAAAGTATGATCGGATGTTTTACTGGCTGCTGCGGAACCGCAAATTCTGACATTCAAGCGAGATCTACAACCTTGCCTATCTGGCAGGTACTTCGCCCATAAATCTCAGAGAAATGGGGTGTCGGTATCATACAGATACGTGGCTCTATCTATACTCCCAAAAGCACCGGAGGGCCGTCTATGAACCACCTACAACCTACAGCCTACTAGACCAGGCTACACCAGACTAGACCAGACTAGACTAGACTAGACTAGACTAGGTATGTATGAGGTAGATGGTATAAGTACTCACTTTATAAGGTACGTGCGCCCAGCCGCTGGATCGCCTTTTGGATTATTATTGCACGTGCGGCCTTGCTCGCTACTTCACTGCTTTGCGCCGGAAGTCCTGTCCCCGGGCATCCCAGCAGGCACCGGAAACGGATCGAATAGGGAGTAAGTCGTGAGAGAACGTCGCGTTCGAGTTCGATTTCCTTCCTGGTGCACTTTTATTGTCGACCATACGTTCGTTGAGCATTTTCTGGCTCTGTGAATATCTATACTCTGATTCACTTCTTTTATACTTTCGCAATATCATCCTTCTTCAACTTATCTATCTACATACGTCAGGGGAGATACCCGGGACTTCTCGGTTTTTTTTTTAAATTGGCCTCAGCCACTGAACATAGAAACAAATCGCCACGTATTTTTTTCGTCGTTCGAGCGTGAAAGCGTTAAAGAGCCAATCGATAGGAAAACCGGTTTCAGAATCCGAGGGGTTCTCATCTAATTTGAATTCAAACTGTTTGGCAAATTTACATGCGAAACTGTTGGCAGCCCTATGTCCGGCATCGATTGTATCTACAGCACTGGGAAAAAATCTGTTCGTTCCCGTAGAAGCTGACTACAGCAAAATATTATACTTTGCTTCACGCTAAGAAAAAAAACTTGTGAAGAAGGGTGCGGCGGGGGTCGATTTACGATCTGCCAATCGCTTAAATTGGGAATGAAGGTGCAACCTCAGCAGCACTTGGTGAAGTCGTGACGTTATGGCTGCTCCATATTTCACTATACAGTCTGTCGCTGAGCGTAAAAGGTGAGTCATGTAGGTAGGTTAAGGCTGCTAGATCAGTATGTGCAATGCCGTAACTATACTACGAGGACGATACCTACGCTAGTAGGTCCAGCTTCACTGCTGGGTATGTTGCACCAGATACCGGAACACCCGGTGTTAAAGTTCGCTAACTTGTGTTATGTGTTACACCATCGGCTACAGAACGGACGGCAGCGTCGGGCCCGCGTACACTACCTCACTTTCGCCATTCTGGTAAAATGATTTTAAAACGTTATGGTCGCAATTTTTTTTTAACGTCTTACGACTGCGCGGATCGTCCTTTTATTGTCAGAGCAGATCTTAAAACACACTGCTTCTTTTTTGTTCTTCGATCTTTATAATGCATTACAAGTTTTCCTTCTTTGTTTCCTTCTTCCGTTTCTTTTTTTATAACTCTTACGACCCCGTAGGGGATCCAAGTTCTTCAAGGGGTACGACCCTGTAAATCGACTGATAAAAGCGTTTTCCATTCGCGCGGATGTTACACGAACTTGATCCTTGATTTACGTTGATGCTCTGTTCTCATACGATCTGATCGATTTTACTTCGTATTCAATGAATGATCCTCCTATGCTATCACATAGGAGAACGATGATGAATCCAATTATGAAATACATCAACTGGGTTGAGAGTAATGTATCGAGCCATGCGAGAGAATCGGGATTGCTGTTGATCCCTCATCATAGGACTCATCATAGGATCAAAGACAGTTTAGGAGGAATAGGAGCGTATACGTCGCATAGCGATATTCGATTCGCTTTGGTAATTACTGAATCCTATTGATTATTTGCCATCATTGAATATATAATCCGATTAGACTATTCGGAATATTAATTTGTATTATTATTGATATAGTCGGGCCCATGACATCAGTTCCACTTTGAGGGGCCATCTGCTGTCTCTGATTGACTCACTTCGATTCAGCTTTATTAAGGTCGCCGTTATATAAGTTTTAACATGCTCGAGGTCGAAATCTCTCAGATGGTAGCTGTCCGCGATTCACGATGAAATTGGCCAATCGGAGTGCAGCTGACGCAGAAAAATTTCAAGCGGATCATTGAAAGTTAGCAAGCTGGACCAATTCGCGAGATCGTTCCGAGGATCGTCGGTTACTCCAACTTTTCCAAGTTGGCGTGTGCAAGGGGTGAGAAGAAAACTTCAGCCTTGAACGTTTGAAAGTCGTTCCGTGTATACCTAAGCGCGGTGGACGTATTTGTAACGTTGGTGTCAAAGTGTTTGAGGCGGCTGCTTGGCTCGATAAAATATATGTGGTTTGGTAAAACTAACAAGTTCAAATTTCACTGGGTGGTTTGCTATCGGTTTTATGGAAACAAGTGGTTTCGTGGCTTTCACTTGATATTCCCAATATCGCTTTCACTGGTTTGGTCGGAATCGATTGTCAAAATATTCATGCTTAGTATACAGGGAAATATCCATTAATCGCTCCATGCTTAATCGTACTCCGAATCGTATTTACTTTTGATTACTCATTAGAGTATGTTAATTCAAAACTTATACATAGGTTCCGTTGAGAGTACATCGAAGATTAAAGCTCGCTTGTTGGCTGCAAATCGCAGTAGGTGTCTACTGCAGGTGTGCGCATGACAGGTGCATTGCTAGTACTACTGTCGGATTCCAACTATGCACATGCTAATTCTCCTACTCCGTGACCCAAGCTCCAGAACTCGACGTTCTTCGATGATGGGAAGCAGTCCCTGGAATGCGTTACAAAGGGGTAGCGTCGCTTTGATTCATCCTGGAATTCCCGAGGATGATATACCTACCTTCTTAGACGTAGCGTTGCATATGTCAGAGAGCAAGTGCATTTATCGTTTATTTAAAGAGCCTTTTACTATTATCTATTGGAAATGGCGAATAACGAATAAAGATAAAGAGAAATCTGTCGCAGCGGTTTGTGGGTAATAGGAATTTATGCGTGGATAAAAATTATTTAATTTTCTCTTTAAGTGCATTTTATGGAAATGGAAAAATGCATTTTAAAGAATTGATATGAGACTTAAGGATGCTCGGGTGCAAGGCAGGTCTGACATAAAGGAGAGTAAACGTTTAACATTCTTCCGAATTTCACTGAGAAAATGGAGGGTACCCAAGATTTTTGCGAATAAGGAAGACTCTTACAAATGGTTTGTCGTCATTGGATGCGCTTTGCATTTCATGCGAATGCATTTTCTGAACTACTCGTGGAGCGGGAGTCAGGCGGAATATCGGATAGTTCAAGGCTCGTGTATGTAAGCACACTTACGAGTGCGTGCAGAGAATTTTGCATTTCTCAGCAAAAGTTATCCGGCAAGCATTCGCATTCACCTCGAGTAAATACTTGGCTGCTAGGAGGAGCTCTGTACGAAGGGGTAAGTGGAAGAGCGAGCTCATAAATATTTTAATTAAATGTAACAAAAATTTCACTCTGGACTCCAAGATTATGCTGTGATAATATATAATATAATCCAACAATGAATCGCGAAATTTCTTAAAGCGAATCTTCATCGTCCATTTCGTTTGCTTCTATACTTTCCCTAAATAATTGTAACTTCGTTACAACGATTGAAATCTCCTGGCGAACTGAATTTATTCCTTTCAACGGGCTCCGACTGCGTGACGTCAATTAAGCCGACTGCTTACGCGACACGAAAAATGCATCAGCCAACTTCATAGAAATATTTCTATAGAAATACTACACGTGTTATACGTATAAGTGGAGTCGTAGGTGGTACACAGATCTAGTCACTAGTGTAGTTATACATACTGCCGTCGAAATGCGTCGTTAAACGTTTGAAATTTGCTCTGAACCATACGTGTCTTGAACACCTGCTGCCACTGACATACCTATGTATATACCACTGTACATACATACAGCATTAACGTCAATATTCACATATTCAACCTGAAGTTTAGCTTTGAGAAGAGGATACGGGTAAAGCGGCTGAACGCATCACACATTGTTCACGTGAACCAGTGGAATATCTCTGCCTGAACTATTTACTTGTGTTTACTCTCGGTACGGTATTGTCTTATTTACTGTGTGATTCTTTCGGTACGAACGAATAAAGGTATCGACAGACCTTTACAAGAAATAAATATCGGTGGGAATAATTATATTTTTTGAAAATTTATATTATTTTTTAAAAGTGTCCGCTCCCTTGAATGCGCTCTATGTTTTATCGAAATTATTTCTAACGACTCTGCGTCTCGGTAACGTCGCGTCTCGACGCATTGCACTGCAGTGGTATTACACCCTATGAACAGAGGGCTCGAGAGTTCTAGGCAAGCAAAGCTCTTCAGGTGCAAGTGGCGAGCTGTGGAGTCTCTCCAGTCTCCATTTGCCGGCAGGGTTCGCAATTCAAACCTCGGGGGCTTCCGGCCTCTTCTGTGTTCCCACATCAAGCTCGTTATGTCCTTACAGCCTTGGACTTGCGTTTCGACTGTTTTTCGCTATTCTGTTATAGAACAGCTGGACAAATATTCTCGGAAAATTTCAATGTCAATAGTATACATAACGACCGCGAGGGCAAATCTGATTTCATTATTAGTATCCGTTATTAGTAATTTATATTTAGGTGATATGTACGTGTTGTGTGAGCTCGTATGATGGTGTTTGATAAAATAATATAGACCGCATATTACGTCGGTTTGTTGGGACACGTTTGCCTTGTAGCGCCACGTAAATCATCAATCCCATGTCTGCAAATATTGATTCATGTAATTAATAACATCAATCGACTCTTAAACGGGATATTTTATGATTCCATATTCAATTGCTTGTATCAACATACGTCGTTTCCGAATATAATATTTCGCAATGCCACAAAACAAATGCCAAATAGTGCTACAAGCTTCTACAAAGCTCCTTCAATACATTGTAATTCACAAATAAGTGTCGTAGGAATTGTTGGTAGTATCAATAAAATGCACCAGAGTGAGTTACAAGTCATTTATCGTGATTTTTCTTCTGTATCAGGTTTATACGCTGCTACTGTTGTATATTGATTCAGTAATCGATGGTCGAAAGATGCAGATAAATGTGTAGTATCTTCGTTCCTTTTCTTTTTCTCTTCTCTCCCTGTTCAGCATATGCATTCTTGATGGTCCAAGTATAAACAGATATCTCACAAAGAACATGGCAGCATGTGTGTGCGTGTGTGGATATGTATATGTCATGTTATACAGCTGAAACATATTACCTGAATATGGTTTTACCATAAGACTCAAATGGACCTGCTAACTTCAGGTGGTGCGTTTCTACTGAATAACCCTGTATATGTATACTCCCCCTTCACAGAATTCGTGTTTTTCTTTACAACCAATCAACATAAATCTTAAGATTCCACGTTCGGCATTTCCCATCTTTTCAAATACCCAAGATTTTCTTAATACAGATCAGCGAGTTTTAAGGGACAAGTATATGTAACCTTCTCTATCCAGACTTTCTTCTTAAACGAGATTTTTATATTTGACCTGCCAATGCGCGAGCATGGCATATAGGTATATAAACGGGCCAGGATGCCTTCTATATTCGCAACACGTATCTATATGTATATAGCTTATACAAAGGGATGATCCGTAAAGGAAGTTTCTAATATTCTAGAATATTCGGGATCTAAGGTCGAGCGAGTCTGGCTTTGCCAGCCAGAGGGAGAACTGACCATATTTCATCTCGAGGCGTCGGTGATGCGGCAGAAATTCACTGAGCCAAAGGAATATTCTTTCTGGCTTCGCGTACCTATAGTGGCATTCCATCGGGTAATCGCATATGGAAGGATCGAAGTCTTTGCTACTTTGGACTCTTATCCGTTTTACGTAATTGTTTTGCAACTTCCCATTACGGAAGCACCGTGCTTTATAGTTGCAAGTATATACGTGTGTACATATACGTATGGCTAATTGTGTATGGCGGGATTTACAGTGAATTTAAATTATTATATTTCTAATGCAATCATGCTCACGAGCTATACCGTAAGGTCAAAGGTAATGTATTGGCGGAAGCATCGGAGCGACCAATCCCTGGCGAGTTCTCGCTCTTGCTCACTTCCTGCAACTCATTTCCCTCGCGTACATATTCATGCCTCACTCGCATATTTTTACAGCCTCTGCCAAGCCGATTCTACTACCAACTGTAATAATGTCATAACGTTCGTCTTCTGCTTTTCTTCGGATTATCCATAATATTCTCTCTGCACTTATTCTACGACTTAACCATCAGTTTTACGGGTATATAAAATTACTTGAGAAATTTCATTATGAAAATTCAAGGCCCGTAAGGGTGTGGAAAATCAATTAAAATCAATGGCAAGCCATTCATTACCTCTGGCAAAAAGTCATTGGCAATGAAAAATTTTCCTACGGGTCGGTCCGTACTAGCCCAGTGGGAGTCTGGACTTCGAGAATAAAAGAATTCTTCTAGGGTACTCGTTACTCGGTTCTTCTCGTATTTCTTAATTGGAAATGGTCCATAGTCATCCGGCAGCATTGCGCCAAGTACTTGGGCTCTTGAAGTTATTCTACTTTATTGTAAGGACTTGACTTGGTTCAATGATAAAAAAATCTTTTATTTTCAACAAGATTGCCGAAAAGTTCAAAAGGAAACATACTGAAAAACTGGTAGCACGATACGTCGTCCTAAATCTGGTGCGCAGAACGTTAGTCATTGTCCAATATTCGCATAAAGGAATGAAAGCTTCAATGGAGCATGGGACCAAGTTTTGTAAAATCATCGAGAAGAGCGGAAGTGCTTTTTATCTATGTAAATTGCGTACAGATCGATCGATCGTAGGGAATGAGCGGAAGTTCCTCCTTGAAAATTTGGGTCACTGCCCGTTAATGCGTATCCACGATTTGGCTGGAGACCAACAGTCTCATTCCATGCTAACAGATACACATACCAACCTAACCTAAGGTACAACGTGCAGGTCGAGAGGAAGTCTGGTAGCTGCGGTGTCTTTCGTATGTAGGAAGAAGGGAGGATCGATGCCCTCGCAAAAGAAATGCCAGCTTGAAAAGCTCAGCCGTATACCAAGTGAATCAGTTGATGCCTCTAAAATCATGCTCCAGCTATAATCATGCCTAGCGATAACATTGGCTGTTAAAGAAAAGGATCTTGAGCGCATCTTTTCCTCTGGCTAACCTAAGTGGATGAAACGAGGAAAATGCAGCTGTAACCTTACGAGATCTTCTATTTTCAATATCATGAACAATTTCGTTTCGTATACTCGAAGCTGGAATTTGAAGAGGAAACGAAGGTTTTACATGGAAGAACCAATAGGACTTTCGGGAAAATTTGTTTTGCTAAGTTTTCTCAGGGTTACAGTTTTGTAGAGATTCGAGTAGAATTTTATTGATAGTCAGTGTACTCGCTTGATTAAACACCTAACTGTTAGAGCAGCTTGGCCTTCTTGGTTTTACTACAAGCAATGTATTTAGTTCCCAAATCATATAGTGGTTGGATAATGGCAGTTCGAAACTTTCTAACGAAAAACGGTGCTTACTTCCTGGGTACAGAAGATAAGATTAATTGGTCCATGAATCATATCTTGAAACGAAGTACTCAGTTTACGTGTATAGGATGTGCAACTTTCGTCGAACCCATAAGTACTTTTTCACTAGCAACTCCGACTCTCATCACTGCCTTTTTCTCTGCATTTGTGCACTTAAATTTAGAGAACTGCTTACGTGGTTACGTCGCTAAGCTTCGGGCTGTAATTCTGACTTATCTCTCGAGGACTTGTCATTTTCAGTTTTACTATGTAAACTTCCTTGAATTTCTAATTTCCTGGATTTCACATTATTTATTTTATTTTTTTTTCTGTAAGACACGTTCTTTTACGGTGCTGTTAATTTAGCATTGTTTATGTCTGCATTTTGCAAATACCTTGCTCGTATTGTTATTTCACTGGAATGCGAAATTTATGCGAAATTTATAAAAATACGTCGAACCCCTAAATTACTTAATCGTCCAGTTTCTTTTTTCACACATATTGATTTACACACGAGACACTTTTATTTGTAAGATAGCGATCAGATTTCTAATCGAAAAACCTTGTGCTGTTATACATATTGGCGTATATGCTGTGGCATATAGCGGACAACTTTTCACAGGTAGTATTACAAAGGCCAAAGTTCACCAAGATATAATCCTCTTGGCGAAGTCACGTTTGACCTTTTTCACTAAACGCGTTATAAAACACACCGCGCGCTGAATCTCGGAGCAGATGGTGTATTATTAGATATATACTTGAATGCAGTTTTATGCGCGCACAATATTGCGTACTCGTTACGTAAGGATGTATAGAATAATTCATGAAAATCGTTTCGTCCATATGAAAAGCACGAAAAAGCCTGACGAGGTTCGTAAGAATAATTGATTCCATTATAATTCGCAAGAAGATCGTTTATGGCATTATGATTCTGGTGCAATCTTAAAAGATTTTCTAGCATAATGGCGAGAAAGATTTTATTAGAGGTGATAAAGTCTTCATTGAACGTATCGTGCAAAAATAAAGGAGGAGAATTAACAGTGATAAAAGGATGGGAAAAAGATATACTACTAGACTGCATAGATAACGCTTACAGAAAATTTCTTCATTCATGAACTTCACACTGATTATTATTCGAATAAACTTTTATAAGCGATATTATTTATGCCATTTTGACTTATTTGAATTTATTGGGAAGTGTCACTTATTCAGAGGCGAACTTTTCGAAGATTTATTTGCTTGTACTTTAGTTGACTTGTCGTTGTGTCTTGAATATAGCCACGCTTTGGTGATTCGGTAAAAATGTTTGACGTTTAATTTCTTATGACGACGAATGTCATGCTTGCGTTTCATGGCGCATCTCTCAGGCTTAAAAGTATATTGACGTAAGGTCGCATAATAAAATTTATCTTGATTCGAATTTATATGCTGTTTGCTCGTGCGTTTCTTGCGATTAATAGGAGATTGCAAATTATATGAATATATGATTATTTTCCGCATTGTGCATTATTTATGACTCTTGTTATGCATTTCTAATGAAAAGTTCTTCCTTTTTTTCTCCTATTCTGTCCCTAGATACATTTCCTTTTTTGTGGTATTTTGCGTAGTATTAATCAGTTCCTGTACTGCACGTCGAGCTTGCAGTCAAGTCCTGTGTTATGCGTGTATGGACGCACAGGTAATTCCTTATGTTGATGCTTTGAGTATCGCGGTATATGAATTTGCATGATAATTGCTGCTTTTGTAAAGTAATAACTTAATAGTTGTATATATTTATACTAGCAGGTACTATATATTTGCATGGATCTTCTTTCGGCGAGAAAAATTTCATCTATTCTCCGTAAATACGTAATCTATATCTTTTTCAATTTTTTCGTCTGTCACGTGTCTCGACCCATTTTTACCTGTTGATTAGAGTAAAAATAAAGATTACCAATTTTAGTTGTGCATGCCCCGAGATTACTTCACGGTGTTTCGTCGTTCTAATAATGCAGCATGCATGTGTAGCTCTGCAGAGTGACCAATTCTAATGAAATAAATAATTATCGAAATTATTTTCGTCGTCTTATCCGTCATGAGACTTAATTCTCCAAATGAAACAATATTACCTACATGCATGCCCGACAATCCTGCGTACGTAAAGAAAGTAGTAACAAGTTCCGTAACATTTACTATTTGAGGAATCTGAAATTCTCTCAGTTTCTCGTTAAAGGGATTGAGAATAATCTCGACATCAGCATCCCTACTGTATCAAAGTATCGATTCTTTGGCCTTTATCGTTTTCTGGTACCGTACGTATTAGTGCGGTGATTCGGAAAGATAAACGAACAGAGCAGCAAGAACCGAACTCGGCCCAAGGCTGATTCAGACCAGAACAGCCATAGGTAAATACATGGCTCCCTATAGTTCCTATTAAATTCTCTACCGGTAAACCACATATGGCTAACGTAACCAAAACATCACGGATGCTGGGGGATCGTATGTTGCAAGGAATAATGGGAAGCTTCTAAAAGACATTCCCAGTCCCAGTCTGAAACTACTGAACGTCCTGAACGCATAGAGCCAATCGACACCGTTAGACAAAATTGTGAAAACCCAGCTGATGGCAATAAAGGGCAGAGACGCGATGAGTACTGTTCTTTTGCTCTCAAAAAATTAAGCGGCGATGGGACCTAAGGCGGCGCCTATTAGTCGTCTTAGATTGATAAACGATGCCGTCTAAGAACATTTCTTTATCGTAATTGATAACGGCAAATTTGATACCGTGAACTAGGCCAAGTACAGAAAGGACCAGACAGCTATTATTTACAGCTGTGGGACCGCTGTGTCATTGAGTAGAATAGCTACTGATACTTTTTCGTCATTTTTTTACTGATCTTGAAATATGTCAAGAATATAGGTTTTGGTCTTTTTTTTGTTTCCATCTCCGATTAGCCATTGTGACTATGAAATTTCTTTGGATAGACTGTCAGAGATTTAACGATCTATTGTTGATGTATTAAGTTGGACTAACATTGATGCTAGTTAGTTTTCGTTATCTTTCATGCGAGGACTTCGTACAATAATGCAACTTTACGAAATTTCTTGGTACCAATTGTATTATTATTAAAGAAAATTTGGTAACTTTCTAAGATACAAAGTTATATATGTATAATACCCAGTAATGTTATAAAGTGAAATTACTTTGCAGCGATTGAACTTCAACTAGCAGTTTATAAATTTTAGTAGCAATAAATAAATAACGTCCCGTCGACACAGTCGGTGGTAAACGCCGCGACGCTTTTAATATATACCGCGAATATGCATATAGGAAAGCTCAACAAGTTTTTCCTACGTTAAACTGCATCCCGGGATGAATATTAATCCTGGCATTAGGTTTAAATGTAATATCGAAGCAGCGACAATTCAGTTCAAGAATACGATTATTGTATCGTTCAACCGTTGCATAAGAGACGAGACAGACAGGAGGATAATTGTCGAAGAATTAAATAAAATGTAATCCGTCTAGTGAAAATTAGTATCAGAAAATTATCTAAAAAATTCGGTTACAATGGTTATTAAGTAGAAAAAAGCTTGTATCCTCTATGCAATCACGATTTAGCTAATATCTCTTGAATCTCCTGAAGAGACTTTCCTTTAGTCTCCGGAATCTTGAAGATGGTATAGATTATAAGAAGCAGCACGAATACACCGTATATCCAGAAAACATATTTCTCTGTCAAGACGTCAACCATCGGTTGATACGTCTTGCTGGAGACAAATGAAAAAAGTCCTGAACTAATGTTCGTAATGGCGGAAGCAGTGCTCTTGATGTTCGGCGAAAATAATTCACTGAGTATAGTGGGCGGAACCATTACAATCCCGATATAAAGGGACAACTGATAAAGGAAAAGTGACGCTATCGCCATCCATTGAAGTAACTGAGGATCGTAACCCAAATCCAGCAACATGAAGTGAAGTCCAAGCAAGGTCATAGCAACAGCAACTCCAGCACTGGATGTACAAAGTAAAACCCTCCTGCCGCATTTATCGATGAAATGTACACCAAGCCATCCAGAAACCATACCTGTAGCACTCAGCATGATAACCACGCTAGCAGGTTGTACCGCCGTCACTTGTGCACGAATCATTATGATCTCCAAATAAAAGATAATGCTATAAAGTCCACTCAGTTGCATAAAGAGAAAAACTACATTTGTCAGAATAAGAGCTCTTCGGTTTTTCGGTACGATAAATTCCTTGAGCAATTTCCAGAAGGGCTGCTTCTTGCCATTGGTTTCCATGAAATTTTTCAATGCCAGGAGTTCGGCATCGACGTCAGCATCCTGACTGTACCATTGTATTGACTTTGCTGCTTTGTCCATTTTCTCCGATCGTACCAGATAGTGCGGCGATGATGGCAGCATTAGGAAAAAAAAGAGGAATAACAGGGTAGGTACCAGACTCGTGTAAGAGAACTCCGCCATTGACAGGTAAGGCCCCATTACGCTTCCGATCAGGGATCCAATTGGCATACCGTTACTGCACAGAGCTACCAAAGCACCACGTATTCTGGGTTCTGATATTTCTCCTATGTATAGCGGGAACGAGCAAAAGTAAATTCCAAGTGCTATGCCGGCCAATGTTCTAGCTGCATAGATCCATTCCACCGAATTGGCGATTATCAGAAGCACCCAGCCAGCAGCCTGTGGTATTCCGCTGAGTAACAGTGACGTTTTGCTGCCAAGTACCTCGACGAATATCGCACCGAGTATCGAGCCGCATATTCTTCCTATACTCAGAATCGATGCTACCCAGGATGCCTCGGCTTCCGTGATTGGAAGTGACGAATTTTTGCTCGTTAATTTTGCTAAATAGGGCGAAGCCCAACCGCCTGTCATGCCGATCGACATAGATAGCATCATTACTGAAATCATATGAATTTATAGTGACACAGTAAGTCGTGATAATGAGGATATAAATTATTTTATTAATTTGGAATGTCAATTTATAGATATGTGTATATTATTTGGATTTACCTACCTTCTAGTACTGCGAACCACTGCGGCCATAATTTGTATCTCTTTAAGAGGTTCGGTGCGAATCGAGCCATCGATACGTGTCTGCTAGCAATTTTTAAATAGTCCAAATTTCAGTTTATGAGGAAAACGGCGTTTCACGGTGGTTTTGTAAGTTTTTACAGTTACAATGTAACACCGCGCTAAGATAAAAAAGAATCTCGTTTAATAACATCGTTATGGTATTTCCAATAATCCAGAAATTCGAATCATCTGTCAAACTACATTTTTTTATCTTGCACAAGTTCAATTTCAAGTTAACGATACGTTCGTACGCGTTGTAAATACTGTCACGTATGGTTGTATTGCGAGCGTCTTGTGTTATAATGATATTCGGAGAACTAACTGCTTGATTTTATTACATGGAATGACTTGTGTTACCGAAGTTCAAATGAGACTAAAAAAGGTTTTGTCATTGTGATTTTCATGACGCAAGACGAGTAATAAATTATATCCATTATCACCAGGTTTTCTTTATGCGTGCTTTATGATTACTAGAAGAACTCGCGAGTGACTTTAATGAATTACCCTTTGAACTAATACAATAGTTACACTTCATATCTATACTAGAAAATGACAATTTATGTACCGCGTAACCAATGTAGACCATTGTTTTTTTTAAGGCCAACCAAATTTTGTAATAATCTCAGAAAATAATAATTCGTTAATTGATCACAAATTAATTTGTTAGTTTATAATTATAACAATACTGCTTACATGGATTCTAGTAAAGGAACAGAATATATAGGAGAGCATTTTCATGAGAGGACAAGGGTGAACTTTATTTGAACTTATTTACTCATTTATTTTACTACTTCATTTATTGGCCCAGATTCGTTGCTAATATTGAATGATCGACTGTCATCATTGGCCCAAGACTGTCAATCGTTGCACGGGATACTCGTAACAGTTTATTATTTTGATAGGTATAATTTTGCCGATGTGATAATCGATAAAAAGGAGTATATCCCTGTGACTCAATCTCAACGAGCATTTCAAAAGTTTTAGCCGCAATAGAGACTATAAATGCCGCGAAGCTTTTAATATACATCCAGATCATCATGTCAAGGACAGTGGTTGGTACAGGAACAATGTCTGTGTGCAGGATGACAAAGAGCACGCTTGTAATCCACATGTGCTACTAGACCATGTCCACTAATAACAGCCAATTACATAAACGCTTCGATACAGAAAGGCTGAACAAGGATTTTTCACCGCTAAATTTGAGCATCGTATATACAGCCAAAATCTCGAATTCGTATCAGTATATTAAAAATAAACTAAATCCATTTTATTTTGGCGCATATAATGATATCCGGTAAAAACATCTCGGGTGTAAAGGTAGGGCGTCAAGTACGTATAGTGGTTTCAGATACTTAGTGTGCAAAAAATTTTCAAATTAGTATCCGGTGCCAAGTTTGATTCTATGAAAAATGTACCACCTGGTAGCATATCTGTATTGTTCTTTGATGTAAATATACGTCAGGTAATTCTAATGCAATACGTAATATTTAACGCGTTAATCGCTTAATGCACGACAGTTAATATCAGATTTCTTATAAAATATTATAACATTTTTTTATTGAAAATAACATTATTTGTTACGTTTGTCTTGTTACGAAATTTTTCAACGCCACGTGTTTTGGGCATTGACGTCACCATTCCGGCTGTAGCACTCTATGTATAATTTTCCATATAGTTCCATATATGATTTTTCCATTTGCAATGCCGTTGGTACATAGTGCTACCAAAGTATACAACGAAGGGAAATGTTTATCTGTTTGCTGAAATAGCAATACATTGTTTCTCCACCATCTACGTACTGGAAGATCTTGTTCGTTTAACTACAACATATCCTGAATTTCCTGCAGTGTTTTCCCTTTGGTTTCAGGAAGCTTGAAAATGCTGTACGCCACACATGTCAACATAATACCACTAAAAATCCAGAATAAGTATTCATGGCCTATGAGATCTACAACGGGTAGATAAATTTTAGTTGCGACAAATGCAAAGAATGCCGAAAAAATGCTGGCTGTCAAACCAGCCACAGGTTTGAGATTCGCTGGAAAGACTTCGCCGAGTATCGCGCTTGGTACTTGCACAACTCCTAGATGTATCGAATGGAACAAAAACAAAGATAGTATCAAAAGCCACTGAAGGTTGTTAGAATTGTAGCCTAATTTCAAAAGCATGAAATGCACTCCCAGAAGTCCCATAGACAGTGTTACACCACTGCTGGACACACAAAGTGCAATTTTTTTACCAATTTTATCGATAGTGTAAATCGTTAGTAATCCTAGAAAAATTGGTGTAGTATTAACAATAATAACCAGGGTAGACGGTTCGATAACAGTGAGTTTGCCATCGATGAGAATAATCTCCATATAGAAGATAATGCTATTCAGTCCGCAGAGTTGCATGTAGAAGAATAAAATAATTATCGTAAAAAAAGATTTTCGATTCTTTGGCTGATTCATCTCTTTCAATCTCTGTGTAAAGGTTTGCTTGTCCGATTTCTTTATGAAGTTCACCATAGCCTCCAGCTCGATCTTCCAATTCCCATTTGGATGGTACCACTCGATGGATTTTTTAGCTTGTTCAAGTCTCGATATTCGTACAAGATAATGAGGCGACTGTGGTATTAGGATGAAACAAATGAGATACAAAACGTTTGGCACTAGACTAATATAGGCAAATACTGCCATAGTTACGTACGAGCCCATTACATTTCCAATAACAGTTCCGGTCGTAAATCCATTCATAACGAATCCGATCAAAGCTCCTCTTATGGAAGGGTCTGATATCTCTCCGAGGTACATTGGAAAACTGGCAAAGATCATTCCAATAGATAAACCCAACAATGCTCGAGCCGCATAGAGCCACCACACTGAATTAGCCACTATGACACAGATCCATCCAAATATCGGCGGAACTCCGGTAAGGAATAAAGTTGTTTTACTTCCGTAAAATGCCATGAATACGCTGCCAATTATTGCCCCGAATGCTCTGGCTAAATTTAACACTGCTGCTACCCAGGACGCTTCGACGTTGGTTATCGGCAAAGGAGATTCGGCACTTGTCAGAAGAACCAAGTATGGTGAGCTCCAGCCAAACATAAAGCCCGTTAATGCCGCCAATATGAATACTGTCGATATATAATATTTTAACATATATTTTTTTATTTATACTTTGTAATTGGTAATTATGCGAAAGTCTCGACTAACCTTCGATTGCAGCTATCCATTGTGGCCATGTATTGCTTAATAGCTTGCCTTTCTTATTTAGAATCATGTTCGGTGACTCTTTCGTGAAATTTAATTGGAGACTCTCATTAACAGATCCCCCAAGGCAATTCCGAACCTTCGTGTGTAATAAGCAATTAACTTTGATAAGATAGACATTAATTCTTTCTCTCAGATAAGGAGACTTATTATGTTATTATTTATCGTAGCTAATACCTTTTCGTATCTGTTTCTTATTTCCTAAAAAACGCATGATAAAAATTACCATGGGAATAGTCACTTACTTAGTCTTGTCATATTGACATTTTTTAATATTAACATAATAATCTTGATCATAATCTTTCGTTTGTCAGAAACGAAATTCCAAATCGATTGTTCGACTTTTATAGTGTATGGTGGATATTCTAGGTCGATTGAAGATAGCCGAGGATAAACAGTTGTTGATTAATTTTTAGTACAAAAATACAAAACCTCCATCTCATCAACTACATTTATTCGTGAGCTGACGAGTGGTACTTGTTTTATCATCGGATTGACATTGGCCAGTTTACTATTCCATCTTTATTTACACGTGTTTTTAATTAATTACACTTTATTAGGTTCTTTATACTATAGACTCAATAACGAAGGTTATCAACTTAATAATTATAACTGTAAAGCTAAGTCGTGTCTTAATTATCTATATTTCTATTATTAAAAAAAAAACCATCAGACTCTCATCATTTGACAATCCTTCAACGTGCATCCAACATATCTTGTATTTCCTGCAGTGTTTTCCCCTGAGTTTCAGGTATACCGTAAAAACTATAAATGACTGAAATAGCCATAAGAATGGCATTAATGTAATAAATGTATTGTTCACCCGCAAAATCCACCATTGGTTGATAACTCTTACAGGTCGCGAAGGCAAATACAGCCGAACTAATACTGCCTACACAACCAGCAACGCTTCTCAGATGCGAAGGCAACATTTCACTAACCATAGTGTTGGACACTGGCAGAAGTCCGATGCATACGAATGTGAACATAAGTAGGGCGATTATTGGAAGCCATTGAAGTTTACTAGCATCATAGTTGAAATTCAAGAGCGTAAAGTGAATTCCTAACAAAACGTATGACACGCAGACACTTGCGCTTGATAAAGCCAGTAATTTCCTTCTGCCGCATTTATCAATATAGAAAATGGCCAAACATCCGACTAAAAATCTGACAGTGTTAATAACAATAACCAACATAGCAGGTGGTATAACAGTGACGCCCGCATTCGTAGCAATGATCTCCATGTAAAACAGAACGGAGGTTATACCACTGACTTGCAAGAAGAAGAAAATTAAAATCAGCATGAGCAGAGCCTTTCTGTTTTTTCTTTTTCCTATTTCCTTAATTTTATCCACAAACCTCATAGCGTTGGATTCTTTCACGAAATTTTGTATAGAGTCCAATTCCTTGTTAGCGTCCTTCCCGTGATGATACCATTGTATGGACTTTTTGGCTTCTTGGAGTTTTCTTTGACTCACGAGGTAATGCGGAGAGTCTGGTAGAATGAAAAAAAATGCGAGAAACAGAAGATTCGGCAGCAGACTGATGTAGGCGAATTTCCTCATTGAAATAAATGGTCCCATGCTGTTTCCAATCAGGACTCCAATGGCTATTCCGTTTCCAACGAAAGTCACCATGGCACCGCGTATGCTAGGATTCGCTATTTCGCCAAGGTACAAAGGGAAACATGCGAACATCATGCCTATTCCTATTCCAGCGAGAATCCTCGATGTGTAGAGCCAATAGATAGAATCGGCAGATATGATGAAGATCCATCCCAATGCTGGAAACAGTCCAGTGAAAGTCAATGCTTTCTTGCTACCAAGATATGACACGACGAGTGCACCGCATATGGCACCGATTAGCCGGCCGGCGTTCATAAGGGCTGCGATCCAAGAAGCTTCGTCACTCGTGACGTGAAGGAGTGAATCGTCCTTAATAAATTTAGCCAGATAGGGCGACGTCCAGCCTTGTACCATACCGACTACGATACTCAGTACGCACACTGCGAACATAAAGTTTAGACTGAAGCACTATAACGTATATAAATGTTTATTTTATTTATCTTACACAACCCAATAACCAAAGAGAAGATTTCGCATCACTATTCTTTCTTTTTCATGTGAATATTTTTCTTTATCGTTCACGATTACTGTCACCAACCTTGAAATCCGGCGATCCATTGTGGCCACGTGTTTCTTCCTATGATGATTTTTGATATCAGTGCAACCATAATATTTCTTCTTTCACTGGACGACGGTTCTAACGAATGTTACATGTGAGAGCTACGAAGACGATGTATCGATTTACATACCATTAATGTGTTTTCCGTAGCGATAAGATAACGTTTCGTATTTATTATATTCCCCCTCCCCCCCATTCGAAATTCTGGGTCTCTTTATTGAGTCTACATTTTGAAATTAAGAAATCAGATTGAAGAGCCTTAGACGAGGGAGAATGATATTTGACTTTGATACTTGCACTGGTTCACACTTTCAGCCTAAAAAAAGACGTTATTGTATTATTGTTTCCTCCAATTTTAGCCTGAGAATAGGACGTGTTTTAATGGTCAATTGTTATCCATGTAATTGCCAGTTAAAGTCAGATAAATCACTCTTATTTCTATAATATTTACATGTCGCTGAAACTGCCTACTGCAGGATCTGCCGAATCTCTGTGAAGTTGGCCCCTCATTGTGAAAATTAATAAAAGAAAATTAAAGCTTACCCCCGGAAGAGTTCTAGAGTTTCTGACAGTTTTCAGAAATCATTCTGTCGATTAAATGCAAAACATGGTGATATTTGGAAATGGAGGGTCAACTTCACGGCGCCCCCCATTTTTGACAAAATGTAATTTTTTTGGCAGTTCTGAATAGATTAACAATAGTTCTACAGTTATCTGCACTTTTCATCAATAGTTCTGGACATTATCTGCTTGAAAATAAAGTTAGAAAAAATACGTCAGCCCCTCCATCTTTTAGAAAACCGTGTTTTTTTCAGTGTTTCGCATAGTTCTCAAAGAGTTCTACAGTTCCCTATAAGTTTTGGGTACAATACATATCCAGATTTCGTCAAAAAATCATTTTGAAATAAGTATTTCAAAAAATCACTTAATCGTATAAAATCCGATACCCCCGAAATACTCGATAAATTAATTTAGTCAAGGTATTCGTGTTGTAGAAATTTTTGAGAACTATCCGAAACTCCCATCAGAAATCTCGGAACTCTTCTTTTTTTTTTTCTTTCAAATCTACCCTACTTGCTATGGAGAATCTTCAAAGTCATAGAACTTTTTTAATTTTGGTTTATAGCCTTATACCGTTAGAATTATCGATAAAACTCTTTAAGAACTATTTTTCGATTGTTGGATTGTCAGATTTTGTACTCGCTCTCAGCGCAACCCAGAACCAACCACGTGGTTCTCTTTTTTCTTTGAATTTCCCCTTTTTTAACTCAAGGGTTGCTTTATTTGTATTCTTAAATTAATTATATTGGATTATAATTATATACAGAGTGTATCAGCTAAGATGCACGTTTGAGATTTGCGTTGAAACGGTGCACAATTTCGAAAATCTGATGTCACGAACATTGAATATTTTTCGATTGCGCATCGCATGGACATATTATTATTGTTCGCTTAACTTTCGGTCGCAAATAAAAAAAATTATCTTCGCCAAGTTAAATGATATTGAAAGAAGTTAAATGCAAAAGTTATAGAGCAAGTAAAAATAATAGAGATGAAAAAAAATTCGGATGGATTGCATGTATAATAAGGAAGATATTTTCGTTCGAAATCTTATCATTTTTTGACAAATTCCTGATACTGGCTTAATAAATTCCTTAGCTTCGTGCAGCAGCTTCACGTCGAACTCCCGATTCGCAATTGTTTCGAGGTAAGCGTTCAGTCAGACGCAAACCCGTACAAGGTGACTAAAACACATTACAATCCTATTTTTTATTACAAGTTAGAAGCAGAAGTATTCCTGCTGTAGAATTCCGTGATCTTGGATGTAGATTTTGGAGTCTTCATCTTCCTGGACGTAGATTGTAGAGTCTTCGTGTTCCTAGCTGTAGATTTTAGAGACATGGTATTCCTCGCCGTAGATTTTGGACTTCGTGTTCTTGGACGTAGATTTTGGAAGACGAAGACTCCGAAATCTACATCCAGGATCCAATATTTGAGTTAAAAAAGGGAAAATTCAAAGAAAAAAGGGAACCACGTGGTTGGTTCTGGGTAGTGCTGAGAGCGGGTACAAAATCTGACAATCCCACAATCGAAAAATAGTTCTCATAGAGTTCTATCGATAATTCTAACGGTATAAGGCTATAATCCAAAATTAAAAGAGTTCTATGACTTTGAAGGTTCTCCATAGCAAGGAGGGTACATTTGAAAGAAAAAAAAATGAAGAGTTCCGGGATTTCTGATGGGAGTTTCGGATAGTTCTCAAAGAGTTCTACAATACGAATACCTAGACTTAATTAATTTATCGAGTATTTCGGGGGTATCGGATTTTATACGATTAATTGATTTTTTGACGAAATCTGGATATGTATTGTACCCAAAATTTATAGGGAACTGTAGAACTCTTTGAGAACTATTCGGAACACTGAAAAAAAACACGATTTTCTAAAAGATTGGGAGGCTGACGTATTTTTTCAAACTTTCTTTTCAAGCGGATAATGACCGGAACTATTTATGAAAAGTGCAGATAATTGTAGTACTATTGTTAATCTATTCAGAACTGCCAAAAATTAAATTTGGCAAAAATAGGGGGCGCCGTGAGGTTGGCCCTCCATTTCCAAATATCGCTATTTTTTGCATTTAATCAACAGAACTATTTCTGAAAACTGTCAGGAACTCTAGAGCTCTTCCGGGGGTAAGCAGAACTTTCTTTTATCAATTTTCACAGACGTATCTACCGACCTGTTCTGTAGCGACAGTGGGCAGCGTACAGTCTATCTCAGGATCTATTTTTGACTTGACGACGATGTCTGCTAGGTCTTTCTGCCAGTTTCAGCGTTATATATATTTACATAAAATTTTTTGTGTGCACGGCTGTGATAATATTCGAGCTCATTATTTAATTTTTATTTATAACCTAGATAATAAAAATATCAGGGCCGTTTGTTAACGAAAGCGTCATGTTTAGAGATAGGCTCCAGTTACATCCTTTCTAGGTCCTAGATTTTATTCGGGAAATTAGTCGGGCTCTGAACGATGCCCAGAGACTACGCGGATGTTTCTTCGATTATTAGTCCATTTATTGGTTGGAGCCTATGTATATAGAATACATTAATCAAAATTTTACGATGCATCACTTCATAGCGTGATCTTCCTTATCGGTACATGAATTTATAACGTGTAACTTTTGAATGTGTAAATATTATTTTCGTACACAGGGAATTAACGCATGTCAAATTTTTTTTATTAATTGTATTTTCCTACAGTCAAATATTAATCAAGAGGTGACTCAAAGCGCTAGTGGATAATACGATTGTGTCGTACGGTCCTAAGTCATTAACGTCATTGGGATTACATCGCTTGGTATACATGAACCAGAAGCGAATAATGAAACTAGTCACGTCTTCAATGTGACGTCAGAAAAAATGAAAAAAAAATAATTGAAAGATCCACAGGATTGTGACTCTACGAATATTAAGAAAGAATAATGAAAATTTTCATTGTCTGCGAAATTCTTAAATATTACGCCTCCTCCGTATGTTTTTCAGGTGATTCGCTCTCCTCATCCTTCACAGCATCTCTCGCGACTTCTCGTCCCGCTAACATGTCGCGAATTTCCTGTAGCGACTTTCCTTTCGTTTCCGGCAATATCCATATACTGAATAGCAGTGCACCACACATGATGATTCCGTATATCCAAAAAACATATTGTTCCGCCATGAGATCCACCAGCGGCTGATAAGTCTTGCTCGATAGGAAAGCAAAGACTGCCGATGATAGGCTCCCAACAAAGCCGGCGATGCTCTTTAGATTGGCCGGAAATAGTTCACTGAGTATTGTACTAGGAACTGGGACCAGTCCTATGCACATGAGCATGAATACGATCAGCGATAGAATAGGCAGCCATTGAAGCTTCTTGCTATCGTAACCAGATTCCATTAGCATGAAATGTAGACCCAACATAAACATAGCGACGATAACACCGGAGGTTGAGATCAGAAGAAGAATCCTCCTACCGCATTTGTCAATTGCGTAAATTGCTATCCAACCAATGACGATTCCCACGGCAGTCGATATAATAACAACGGTCGATGGTTCGATGATTGTTACTTTAGCATTCGTCACGATTATCTCCATATAAAATACAATGCTGTTCAATCCACTCAGCTGCATAAACAGATAGAGCATTATCACTATGAAAAATGCTTTTCTATTTATCGGTTCCCTCATTTCCTTCAGTTTGTCAATGAATTTCGAACTGTAAATTCCCTCTTGAAATTTTTTAATTGACTCCATTTCCTGCTCTGCATTTGATCCTCGGTGATACCAACTTATCGATTGAAGTGCCTTGTCATACTTTTTTTCTCGTACAAGAAAGTGCGGTGAATTCGGTATGAAGAGAAAAAGTATAAAAAAGATACAATTTGGCACTAGGCTGATGCAAGCAAATATCCACATCGATATATAAGGTCCCATAATGTTTCCAATTAAAGTGCCAAATGGCATTCCAGTTATAATCAAACTAACCAAACCGCCTCGTATGCTTGGTTTTGATATTTCTCCAATATACAGAGGAAAGCTGCTGAAGATCATTCCCATTCCAGCACCAGATAATATCCGCGCCATATAGAGCCAGGCCGCAGAATTAGCAATGGCTATGCATATCCAACCCAGAATCGTTGGTATTCCAGTGATTTGTAGCGTGCTCTTACTACCAATGTATTCCACTGCCAAGGCGCCGATCACTGCACCAACAAGACGCCCGAGATGCATCAGTGACGCGACCCAAGAAGCTTCTTTCTTAGTGATAGGGATTTTCGAATCCTCGGCAGTCAATTTTGCGAGATACGGCGAAGTCCAACCGGCCATCAAACCAATGGTGAAGGACAGCATAGATACTGAAAAGTGTGCAAGGTCAGGCTATATCTTACGATATCATGTATTTTAATGCCATACCAACCTTCTATGCTGGCGAACCAATATGGCCAGAACATTCTTTTCTCTGCTAAATTTAACCTTGAGAGATCCATTAATTATTTTATCACGTACGAAATGTATTAGCTTGATTCTCAATATTCTTATTATTTACTCCGATTAAGAGTCTTCGATTTTAGATAGTTATCGATATCTCTTGTAGGTTTTGATTGCATCATCGCTATTCTGAACGTGAACGTAAATATTTATATAGCTGCTGTGTACGAGATAGTTTAAGATTTAGCAGACAAAATATTATATATAATATATTCGAAGGTTTCATACGTCTTGCCGCGATACTGGAAGTTCTTGCGACGATTTTCATTTCGTAATCATCTGGATTTGCATTGTAATATATTTCAGCGAGTAATATTGCGTAAGGTAGTTAATCTTCTAAACTATATATATATGTGATCCTATGCTTATGCAAGTCTTGAATATTTTAGTTACACATTTAATCGAATGATATCAGTCCATTTTTATTGGTTAAGTTCTTTTTCAGCTTTGTCTTCTGAAAATGTTTTTTTCTTTGTACTTTCCAAAAACGTCGATAAATAGTACTCATTTGTTTATATCAATGTCCACTGAGCATTAATCGCTCACAATCAAATATTTCGTAATAATTCCTATGATCTCTATTGTGTATGAAACATTTCTGGAAGAGTTTTGACTATACGATATACGTACTGGTCTTTCATATTTTAATCACCGAAATATTTGTTACTCAGAATTTACACGTGTGCATACGGTAATTAATATTTTTGCTTTTTATTGTCCTGTCAGTGTCCAGCAGATTTGCTCATTTGGAAGGAAAACTACTGTTATACTTTTCAAGCAACAGAAAGACCAGACGTAAAATACATGAAAATTAGAAATTACGTTGTTTCATAAATAAAGTATACGATGCGCAAACTTTACCGTTGACTAAAATTAAAAAATATTTTACGTAATCAGTACCCTTATTTGTTCTTGATTTCACGACTGGACATTTTATTATTCGAAATTTCTAAATTCCAATTTAATTGACTATACAGCATGGAATCCACGCATTCAAACTGTACTCAGCCATGCGTGGATACCGAGTAAAACTATTTTTAATTTTACTCGATATAATATTTTTCTTGCCACACAGTATACCTCAAAAAAGTAAACTATATGGTAGACGTTTACTCTGGATTTAATTCGCTATAAAATATTCGTTAAAATGCACATACGTCTGACTTTACTGTATTTTATTTTAGTTGGAAATAAATGCATATCTTTATGACACGGGGAAACTGTACTTTCTCTTGAGCAGCACGCAGCTCTTTTTATTACCACGTCCAGGAAAAATTTGAATGCTCCGGTCCCTCCTTGGTCCTACTTAAGCAACAGTGTAAGCGGGGTCGACTGTAGGAGCAATTGTGCGTTCCACCCTGAAATTGCCCCGCTAATTAAAAATGTACCGTGAGATAATTTTCACGTAGAAAGGTTACACCGGTATCCTATTAATTTTCCGGGAAAAGCGTATATCATGCATTTTCACGTGAACCGTCGTTGTGAAATAACTCGTATGAGAACATATGTAGTCCTGCGATACCTATAATTAATGTATGAAGACAGCTGACAAAAATGGTCTCTTTTGCAAATTTTCGACATCACAAATGACATCTTATTAATATCTGTGAATCCTAAACTGAAGCACAGCAATAATGCCTAATTCCTGATGTACAATGTATTCTTTCGTGCAAGGACTTAAATATATTTGTTAACACTAATTATATATAGTCGTGTAGGCGTAGATATACGTTCTCCATGTGCGTGAATTATAAAACATGTATTATGTAAATATTCATGACGTTTTACGCACAGATCAATTTATTCGTAAAATATGTTTGGCTACATTTCGTTACCCGACTAATTGTGAAGAAATTAATTTTCGCTATCGGCGTAATACCGTGGGGAGATTCATTTATTATCATTGTTTCCTACTGAATTCATTTTTTTTTCAGAACTTCATTTTTTTTATTATACGTATCATTGTAAGAGATATCAATTCGTTATTGATTTTACCCGATGGAGCTTCGTCACGCTATGAAATTCTCAGTATATTGGATACAAATAAGATTTATAGTAATTTAATGGAATTGAGTGGCATGTATTTTGTATATATATATGTATATCCGTAATACTTCAATAATTGCTTAAGGAAATGTTGGAGACCTTAATAACTCTTAGATACGAGTTTCTGTAATTGACTTTGAATGTAATATCATCGGACTTGAGCGCAATAATATTCAGTTACTTGCTTGTGATATATTAATTTATAAAATCATCGCCATCGTAATAACGTTTTTTGGGTTTTTGGCCTTCCTTCAAGGTTTCGTATATTTCAGAGCAACTCGGGAGTTTAAATATTTTGTGTAGACATTGACATTGGTCTTTGGTCTGAACCCTGTATAAGGTACGACGTATGTTTAAACTTGAATTAGGCTCCATTGGGAATCGTGTATATAATATTTCCAATACATTATTACACTATATTAATATATGCACATTTTCATTGATCTATTGACGCTTTGATCGTAATCAAATCGGTATTAACTAATAATTTGCAACCTTATTACTATATTTGTTCTATAAAAAATTTGCCGAAAGTCCGTCGCACTCGACAAAATCGGTTCCTTGGAATTCCATTGGAATCAACGATAACGACGCAAAAGGGATATACGACGTGATATTTACAGAAAAGGCTCAACTATTTCCTACATGCAAATTATGCCACATCCCTTGCACACTACGAAAACTTTCATGTTTCTCTTCACTCTCAACCTTCCACTGACAGTCTTGTTGATCTTATGCAACATATTTATTTCTAGAATTTCCCTAGAACACATCATACCTGTACCATACGCGTATAGCCGACATCTCGATGGAGGTAAATATATGCATTTTTCCCCCAATTTTACCACCTACGTCTGTTTTCGTTTTCGTCTGTCCTTGTCATCTCCAAGTAAATCACCTTTTATAATCTTTCAAGTTTCGATGACGATGAATCGTTTCGATCCCTCGAACGGTATTGGTTCGTTCTAATTAACGAGGTCCATGGTCACCAAAAGGAAACGAGGCTACAAGGTGACACGAGTTGCCACTTTGATATTTCGATTTCGAGCCTATAGGGGGTCCTTTACTTTCGGCCCTTAATGTGTCTTGGGTTTAAGGGTTACAATATTTAGGCGCCGTTTCGGGACAGAGCTTTTCCATTTACAGTTTTTGCAAAAGATTAGAAGTTAGTCAAATAAAAAAAAGAAATAAAATAAGATCATACGCATAGAGAACCTTGAGTGAGCGTGTAACAAGGTATATATGCGCCAAGACGAAAGCAAAGCTTTAGGATTTAGGATGCGTCTGAAATCTCTGTCTTATATTTTACTTTTAAAGGAAGGGTGATGGGTTGGATTTGTGGGTAGGGTGGGGAGGGGGGTATACGAGTAGAAAGACTACGTAAACTCAATGCACACAGTTAACGGTGGGGTAGCGGTCTGACGAAGTGCACTCTCCTTGGAGGAGGGCTCCGACGAAGTACAGTGAAGTTTTGTGACTATATTTCGCAAGCTATTACCGCAGCCGAGTAAGAAAGAAGAGACGGAAGGCGCCGCGTACAAGAAGAGGAAAGGCGCCTTTATGATATAACCTTATTCTATTCCATTTAAGTTAGCGTAACTTTCATCGTATCATATATTACTTGGTGAGTTGGCAACTAGTATAACGGCTCACCTGCAGAGTAAAGATTACTGGCTACTCGGCTTGTGAATAGTTTTGTCATTCTATGGTAAAAGTAGGCGTGTGGCTCCCGTGGGTGGTGTCGGTGCATCCTTTGAGGTTGACGGCTCAAAATCCGGATAAGGGAAGGTATAGTAAGGCGTTCGTAAAATTATGTTTATGCGTATGACTGGTGTGGTTTGTACGTCTTATAGTACAGCGAATGGTTTGATCCTTCGATCAGCTTGTCACATCCCTCCGGGTGGAAGCTCTGCTATGAAATAATATTATTTTCTAATCCCTGGGAAGGCAACTTCATCAGGTTTGGAAATTGCCAATACCGATTGCCCTCTTTGGCTTCGGAATGAAGTATCCATTCGGTGAATGAAGTTATCCAACCATTGTGTGATAGGCGAAGATATGTGACTGTAACGGATTGAGTTTATTTTCGAAAATTTATCTTACCGTGAGATTGTGTACGTCGCGTCTAAATTGGTCTAAAAGTGAAGATTCACGTGGCTATTCTGTAAATGTATTTTGGGTGACTTTTGAAATTGTGTTATTCCGCAATTCGAAGTCGAAATGATTTTAGTATTATTACGTAAGTGATCTCGTGTTTGCGAAACCTAAACTAATTTAGTTTGCCCAGTCGGTGGGACAAAAAATTGAAAATTGCCTTTATCCGAAGTCCAGCGTATAGCCACTTTCATCGTTGTATTGTCATATATGGAGTGACTCGGTGTGTTAAAAGACAATAAATATGACGAATGGTCGCTTGAAGTCCTGTGGTTTTAACGTAGAACAAAGGTTGATCCGTGATAGGTATAATATATTTAGGTATAGTCTGCAACCTGTCATTGTCCCTTGTACAAATATGTTACCGTAAAAAAAATAATTTTTTACAATCTGTATTTTCAACGTATTACAATTACAAAACAACGTATAAGGTATTACAAAAAATTCTGGTGATTTTTTCCCATGCGACTTCAGGATACTCGTAACAGGGTTTCGGAGATGAAGCATACGTTCAATATTTTCTTGCGATTCAGTTAGCTAAATGGAAACAAAATAGGCAGCAGACAAATTTGTTCGAAGAAAAAAAATTCTCCGAAATTTTATCTCAAAGCGAAAACCAGTAACATCGAGTCTGCACTCGTCGTGAACTTTTTCCAAAAGTTCTACTCAATTGCATGAAAATAGGGGAATTAGTTTGTCGATATCGTCTCCAGATTTAGAGTGGGATGAGTTCTTACTTTAATTTGGAATACTAGGAATACGAGGACAGATCGTCGGTGCCTCTAGTACTGGTACTGGCATTACGACTTGGCGATACTGCTCCTGGCAGAAAGGAACTGACATTCCAATGGAAGCTGTGGAGTTTGGGGATTGGAGATAACGCAGTGAGCGGAGTCACAGAGTTTCAATCCTACAGCCTGCGGCTATCTTCTCCTCCAAGGATTGACCTATCCGCTCCATCGAATCTATCCAAACTTCACTTTTCTCTTTCTTTGAATTTCTCCTATCTATCGTGCTACTCCAGACCGATTCCATGATCTCTGGCTGGTATTGCTTCAACGTTAAAAAAAGAATCTAAGTTTATTCACTTTTCCTGTTTCATGTACACAAGATCTCTGGATCATTGAAATCGCGATTGAAAGGTAATGTCTTCTCGTTCGAAATCAGAATTGCTTTTTCATCTAATTTTTCGTTCTACACGAACCATATTCGGTATATGACTACGGATAAGGTATATTCGCAATATAAAATTTAAATATCGTTAAATTTCTAAAGCCGTATCACGAGACTGCGTAATGTCAGAAATGAGTTTCTTCCTCGTTAACTAGCCTAGACAATATGACTCGAGGATATATTTTTCTTGAGAAAGCCTAGAACGGGACATAACGCCCGGTTATAAAACGTAAAAGCTATTAAGCCCCAGAGATCTACTTCACTTTTCCATTTCTCCTAAGCCTTTCACAGTGAAAGGACAGACGTTTCGTTCTACGGATGGGTACGTAGGGAATGAGATGAGAAGCTGCTTGAAAGGACTATTAGACCTTCTGTTCGTTCTGGATTGATAGTGAACTTCCTTACCAGGGCAATGAATATAATTTAATCTGCTTTAATGGCACAAGTCGAGCTTAAGAACAAGAAATAATTTACGAAGTACCAATAATATCACTTCTTAAAAATAGTTCCATGTACCATTCACTCTTTACTATGAGTATACAGGAAAAAATACATACTCCACTCGCTCTTATCACCGTATGAAAACATTGAATCTACTCAAGCTCAGAGCTTTCTCAGCAAGTTGCATTATGCTGCGCATCAGGAAACCAAAGGTGAGTCGCAGGGTTGGAGCTTTTGACGTTGACCGAGCGAGCGTTGGTATTCAGGAAGTGCACACGTGGCCTAGCAATGACCGACGTGCTCGTATAGCCGCGAAGCTTTAGTCAAGAAGGTTATAAGAAGACTCAGCCGAAGCTGCCGAAGACGTAGGTGTTGGTGCAGTGGCTGTAAGGACGAAGCTGATGGATAAGGAGAGGAGAGGAGATGAGGGCGGCAGTAGCCGAGGAGAGGAGCCGGAAGAGGAGGATTTGGGACAGGGTGGGATAGAACGATGGGCAGGTTGCGGGGTCAGGGATGTTGGCAGTCACTAGGGGTGGAAAAGGGGCGGAAGCCGCCAGTCAGCGGGTGAGAGCCGCCCCGTGCGGGTGTCGTGTGCGTACTGCAGCTTTCCAGCTTCCAAAACTCACCCTTGAAATACGAGGGAAAAAAAAGGAAATAAATACTAGTGCATCCTGGAGACGTATAGGAAATTGTAAATTCAGTGTCCAATCTATGTACACATATATGCCTATGTAGATACTTTAATACTCAACACTGCCACTGAAAATTTATAGTAAAGCTTGTCTCCAGTGTCACGGTGAATCATAGTGACGTCTTTGGCACGTTTTCACCGTCGTAATCTTCTAGCGTCACAATGCAAGTTACCAGTGTCTGCCAAATATTGAGATGCATGTGTCTCGCAGCAGGAGACACAATCTCACCAAAGTATTTTCTTTAGAAATACGTCCTTTACGGATGCCAGAGTGTATAGTTGGTCGATAGTGCGTCTGGTTCGGATGGTGCCGCTGTTTGGAGTCCTCCAAACGACTCCTATAATACCGTCCTGCGAATCGTCGATAATTAATGGTTCGCACGTGCATTTCGAATAAATGTGGTGCCAATGAAGGCGACCTGCTAGATACCCGAAGCCTGCTAAATCGATTGAAATTAATGAAAGAGCCCGTTTGAGCACATATATTTTAAATCGTCCCTTAGTCATTTATATTTGTGATTCACTGATATACATATCTACATAGGAGCGCTGCTCCTGGCTATGACTGTTATTCATTATTCTTCGTATCGAAGGCACCGAATTGTTTTGTCACTATCGGCGCAACGTACTGTCGTTAAATAGAGCGTGGTAACGCGATATTGTGGTTTAACCATCTGGCACATGTGAACATTGGTTTAATCCTTAAAACGAACGAATGTACCTGTTGACGGGTTAACCGAGTATTTAGCGAATGTGTAAAAGTCACTGAAGCGTAATAAACTGTAATACGTTTGGATAACAGTGTGCAGTCAGTAGAGGTTCTTACTCGTGAACGCGATTATAGGTATTTCCTTCCATGTTCATGAAAAATACATTGCACTTAATCTTTTTGGAATTTTTTTATATTTCATTAATTTTGCACAATTACAGTTATTCTTTCGTGTACAGCGTATTTCGTTATGGTGTACGGTGTTAACGCTACGTGAAAATTCGTGGAGATACAATGAAAATGAGGTTAAACGAAAGACAGTCGGAATATGTGAAAGCTTTTTGACTATGATACATTATTGTTGATTATACCCTGCTGTAGACTTCGTGCTAGTTCGTATAATTAGAAAGGATACGATTCGTGAGAGTTTATCATTTTTCGACGATTTTCCCTGACTTTGATAAAATCTTCGTCCTATGGGTCAAGGTTGAGACAACTTGAAGACTTGCTGTGTTGATACTAAAAGTGATAAATCTCTTGAAGGATAAATTAATTAATTATTAGAGCACCAGGGGTGTGTTTTCTTGGATATAGTGTTTGGAGTGAATATTAATTTTCGAATGGATGTTCAATGGAATTATATTTCATGGAATAGTGTAAGAGAATTTAAACCCTATTGTATTATACCTAAATATTATACATTTATTAGTATCTTGGGTTACCTAAACTAAATGAATTAAAATTAATGTAAATACGTTTAAAGCTGTTTTCTCCAAGAGATGTAACGACATTGTGACGTAACAAGAATATAATGTTTACTGAAATAAAAATTAGTGGTGAAAATCGAAATCGTTAATAATAATAAATCAACCGGTTGCAAATGTAGCTTTCGATAGGCTTGTGTATCTTCTCATTTCACGACTGTTAGGAGATGATAACTGAGAGCGCTGTGACGTAATAAGAAAATTATTTGGAAAGGTTCATTAAAAAATAATATCGATCGATCACATCGATATTCATATAAAGTTTGATAAATCAGCAAGTTATTTGTTAATCGAGCTTAGAATTTCAAAGCAGTGTCCTGCAATTTGTTAAGATCCAAGCTTTCCTAATGGCGACTCTCGCAATTTCACAGTAACTTGAATTCGATTCGTCGAAGCGCAACGAGATTAATAGCTACTTCAAATTCTCTCAGTTCACCAAGGTTAATCGACATCGCACCGCATTACTGGAACGCATATAAAAATCGCAGTTTCTGAAAGCTCCAAAAAGAAAAATGAAAATCGAACGGTAAAGTAACAAAAAAGGAACTATATATTCTAATTACCGTGAATACCATTAGTCGTAATGCAGTTATGCGTTAGATAAAAAATTTCGAAATCCTTCACTGTCACAGGTATCGATTGATAGGTGACGTTTCAAAATAAGCCGTGACAAGCGAGTGACAGTGATATTGATTCACGTGATTCAATCGACTAGATTTTAAAAATTCCAGACACCATAATATCGAATAATGATTAAGTCCGATTTCATCAGTGAGAATTATATCAGTGAATAATTGGGGAATACACCAAGTGCAATTCACTTAAAATAATTGACCAAAGCGTCAAAGGAGTGTGTGCATCGATTTTACGAAATCATCGTAAATCACGCGAATCATGTATGCCCACGTGCACGGTGATAACGGGGTGTGTTGTTACCTGCCCACCGTACTATACCTGGAACGTTTTGGTAAGTGGTATAGCGTTTCAACGCTTTTCAGGATAAGCTTTCAGATACCATATGCGAATCACACAGCAGCAATGTCAATGAATATCCAATATTCAATATGAGAATACAGTAAAAAGTCAGAGAATACGTAGCTACCGAGGTAGACGTATCGTCGCATTGTCGCCCTTGAAATTATATAAAGTGACGTGGGTATTTCGCAATCGCGAATCCTTGTTACTCGGCAAGGTGTACCTCCTTAGATTAAGTATAACGGCCGCCTAACATAATTCGAAAAGCGGGTAATAAGGGTAATGACGTTATAACTCGACGCGTAACGTATTTTCGTGAAAGATAACGAAAGCCTTTGCATAATAAAGCAGTTAACGGGCCACCTTAGATACGTCATGAGGTTAGGTCTGTAATATTGTACGGTACGGTACTAAACTAAATCAAGGGTAACTTTATGCGCGTATTCTGAGCGAAGCTCTGAAAGTATTTCTGAAAAGGATCTAGCTTCCCGTGGAAGGGATACATTATTGTGGGACCTTGCTAGAGGTTACTCTGTGGTAACGTATGCCGTAAAGTCCGGCTTCAAATTACACTTGTGAAGGAAGTTATGAGGGCTGGATAGAAAAATTGGAATTTTAGAGTTTCAGCTAGACTTCAGTTTTATTTACATTTTCAAGAAAACCGTAATACGTAACTTTTAAGCTTTTTATACTCGTGCGATGGTATCGTTTCATTTTACCAAATTAAAATTCAATTGTGAAATTGTAAGTTAAACTTTTTTTTAACACCGTGTTAATCTTGCTCTACGGAAATGAAATTTCTTTCGTTTGTATCGCAAGCCCGTAATTTAGTTAAGCTTTTTTTTCGTCACGTACCGGCAATCCATTTGTTCTGTTTTCAAAATTGATTTACGTCATTTCAATTTTGTTTACAATTATTTTCTATCAATCGCCATACGAACGTTTTACGAATCACAGAGCGTGACTCGCGACGCGTTATCATCGCTTTTAAGCGGTCATTGTATTTCCTAGATTTAATCACGTAGTCGTAACTAGTATGCGAACGTGACATAATTTTGAAAATACAACTATTAAAATTAATTACTGTGCAATTCGATCGTTGGGGTTTGTAAACCAGAAATAGATCATCAATGTTCATTTACACGTACCAAAGCACACTTTTAATTATCTCCGCAAATAAAAGATTAAGCTCATGCGGGAACTGTCTGTGAGATTAATTGTCGTTGTTAAACTTAGATTATCGATATCACTGATAACAGTTACAAATTTACCTCACTTCCGAATTATTATGATCATTGATATCGCTCGATTATGTCATGCTTCTTTTTCGTTCTTTGTAATCTCTAATCCTGAACAAAAAATATTATGTAATATATGATACGCTTCTAAACAGCTGTAAGATAAGTCGCGTTACGCTCTATCTTGACATTTCACTTTATCATGATGTCGGATCCACTGGCGAATGTAAAACATATTCAACCCCTGTGGTCTAACATTTCTCTTGGAATAAAAATTGTCCGTACTCAAATAGATCAGGTTACTCAAGTGTCAAGTTTTTTTTTCCAAGAGCCTGAAATCCCCGGACTTTTCGAAGTTGTTTGTGGTCAGAATACATAAGTAGTGAGATTAAAGAAGAACAAAATTGATAAGGTAAATAAAGTACAATCTGCAGAGATTTCAGTACGAATTACCTATAGTTTAAAGAATATTTATCGTTTTCTTGTATTTTTTTCATTTTTTTTTCACACAAATGGAACTTTCCTTTACGTACAAATTATCTAAAATCGATCCGCGCTATTATGTTTTTCAGCCGGATGTAACAGTCCCTGTAATGCCATGGTCTCGTATTGTTTCCGGTAACTGTTAATCACAGATATAATAGTAACTTGATTTCGATTTACATTTTCCATCACCTTTCACGTAATTCTGATTAAAACAATAGCAGCTGTCTACTCGGTATGGTTCACTTCGTATAGTAGTATACTAAGAATTCCTCTCACAGTGCAGAATGCTGCTAGGTCGATTTGGCGTTGAATTAAAAACGTGTATCATTATGCGTATTCACAGAAGCCACTGATGATTACCCTTAAAGATTAAAGATTTTCAAAAGCAAAAGTTAAATATATTTAATTGAATGGTAACGCATTAAAATTTTTTTTTAATTTCACCTATTACAATCCTAATGAACAGTACTTGAAGTTATGTATATTTTCTTGGGTTTACTTGCATTGCCACTTCAAGTTCCTTTCTTCGTATTATAGATACATCTCGTTCTCCTTTAAAGGGATCTCATACCCATTCCCTTGGTACAAAATTTTATTTGCCTAAGGCGATTTTCTTACAACGTTACCTGCCCCCGATTGCTTTATTTTCATGTCGAACATTAATGTATCCTCACGAAGGTAAATTCCATCATGTGCGTTAAATTTAATATAAATATGTAATGACGTGAAGTAATAAATTTTGCAATATCTTGCTATACATGCCAAAGAATTATTTGATTTGTCTTAACGATTTATCGGTTTTATAAGAAAATATTATAAAGGTTTCTTATCACATTTATAACTTTTTATACGTTCCATGATATATTGATTCGATATATTAATAAAAATCATCTTAATTCGAAGAGGGTGGGTGGTATCATGATCTTTCATATTTAAGATCGTATATAAGTAATTTCTAATGATTTTCATTGTACGTGCATGATACGTTCCAGTCTCGGCAACGAATGTCTACTCTTGAAACTCTCCACCCACAACTACCGTTGCGTCTGAGAGATATCACATGCCACATAATTGTTGTTCTAATACGACCATTCCTTTCTTTCTTTCTTTCTTCGTGAAAAGCTCGTGGATTACCGGAAGAAGAACAAAGGACAAAAGCTCACGTAACGTCGGCCCTTTTATCACAGACACTTCATGACACTGGGTACGTTGATATTTTATAGCTCCTGACATATAGCCAATACAGCTCGCGTTACATACGAAGTGGTCCAGCTATACACGTACCCATAGAAGATGCTGGCAGAAATTGTCTCACCTTTTCAAGGAGTTCCTATCTCTATGTCTTTGGAATTGCCAGTGACGCGGCGAGGCTTTTCGAAGAAAGCTCCGTAAGAATGCCATTGAAACTTTCCATGATGGTCAAAGAGGGACGGCGAAGGGGGGAGGGGGGCGGAGAGGTAGAAGTAAAAATAAAAATAAAATGTAGTTGGAAAAGTATCTTCTTTTCATTTTTCATCAAAATCAAGTCGAGAACGATAGATCGAAGCATTGAGATGTTGATCCTTTCGTATACGTATATGTAAATATACGACCAACGAATTTCTTCATAGAGGGTTTCCAAAACTGATAATCAATATTTATGCCCGTGATATTGAGCTAGATTTAAAATGATAAAATTTCTTTTCTCTAGGAATATTATCCGAATTTATTTAATTCGCCCTGTTTATGGCTTTTCAGTAGTCAAGTAAATTCGACTCGAAATAATTGCCACTTAACCGCTGCATTTCCCCTCGTATTAAGAATTAAATGCACTTGCCCTGAAATACCTGGAAACTGTTGCAAGGGTCTGTAAATTCTCTATGTTCGAAGTGGCAAAGGAAAAATGAATTAACGAAGAACAATGTTGCAACAATAATGAATCATTGCAACTTGAATTAAACAACAATACAAGCATGGTAATTTCATAGGAATTTCTGACGAACTGTTTACCTTGGCTCGCCGCTATACTCTGTAAGGTATTTCCGGCTTTTGTTCACCGGAATTAACAAAACTCTTCTACCCCTCTAATGAGTTAATTAATTCTCTCGATGTTTTCTTGCACTGATTTTCCTTACTTCTGCTCTTTCAATTGGCTGCCCTACATGCAACGGATCAAATGTACCGCGGAAATACGAAGTTGAATATTTGGCAGATCAGTATTCGATTCTCGTACGTCTCTTGCACGTTGCTCTTGGGTGGATTTGACGTGCGCAAAAGCTAAAGCGGAGCAAGACAAACGTAGTACAGGTACAAGAGATAGTCCTGAAGGAATTAATGGATTTTCGTTTATTTGTCGTGGGAAAAATCTTAGTGTTACTAGGCTCGATATATATAATATACTGTAACGATATCCGCGTACATCGTTGTCTACAAATTAAAAAAATCATCAAGCTTTAAGTTTCGCTTTTCACGACGACCTTTGAACTTTTCATGACCTTGTCGTATTCACAGTGACCCACTCCTAAAAAATTATCAGTATCCCAAGAAGGTGTTTTAATATCCTCAGCAGAATACCAAGGTTGGGGGTTGATTATAACATCCAAGTTATCTCGCTTGTGTCTGCACATTTCTCGCGGATGTGTTGGTAGAGTACAATTCGCCGGAGGAAAATTACGGAGCTTCGGAGTGTTTGTGGTCGATGTGGTTTTCCAGGGTAAACACTACGTGTAATGGCTGGTGGAAAGTCCAACACACTACACTCCCTTTAGGTGGTAAAGTTCATGCTGTACCTTATACATATAATATCCATATTATACTTTACCCTGCACATTCTGTCTATATATAATTCGTACGCACAAGGTATACCGGTATTGTAAAGTGTCTTTTCTTGGTTATTGATTTTCCCTCTTATGGTACCTTGACGCAATTTTAGCAAGTAAATTAGGTACAATGTATGCACTCGAGCCAAAAGCCTGGGATTATGCTTTGTTTTAAAACATTTTTACTTAGGACAAGTTGTATTTTGTGGGAGAGTGCATTTCTGTTTACGACTGGCTATCCAACTCTTAGCAACGTAACTGCAGGTTTTTCGAGGTAGGAAGAGTGCAGAAAACGAGTACTTCTCCAAGATCTATGCTAGCGATGGGATTGCCTTGAAGATACATAGGGGAAGAGCCACGACCGTACTCGTGGGCGCGTTACTATGGTAATCATTATTCGAAAGTACAAGACGCAAAGTTGCAGCAAAAACACTTGAGAATTACATAGAGCATGGCAACTGGTAATACGGTACATTTGAACCGACATATAGTGAAGAGTAAAGTCGAAGCAAACTTTACCATAAGACGGATCCACATGAGCCGCAACCGCGGTAGTTGCTTTCCTATTCAAGCACTTTGACACATGTATATCCTTATGGAAAATTCATCCTGTAAAAGGAATTTGGTAGTTTGTTCGAAGAATTAACGAAATACGGAGAGCAGCGATTTAGCTGTGCCAAATTCTCCGTTATCTTGTAAAGTGTTACATCTATATATATACAGGATACGGTTAAGCTTGTTAAATTATGGACGGTTCGAAGTGAGTCGAAAATCCACAATTTGTCTCGATGCTAATCCGGGGCTAGTGTTTTCTGGAAAGTAGAATGGATAGAACGTCTCGACGACAGAGCGTCAGCTGGTTTTGGAGAATCTAAATTATTCCTGAGTTGCTCCAAGAGAAGATGGAAGGTGAAGGGAAAAGTTGCGGACCGTGTCGTTTCCCAGCGAACCATCAAATTGCTGTTGTTACTTTCAAGGTGTAATGCAAAAACCGTAGCTAGAATCTTATTTGCCCATGTGAACCTACGAAGAGTCGTAGGTGCGCCGACACGTTTCTCCAATATAGAGAACAGATTGAAACTTACGACTTTACGCAGCATCCCGTAGTACCAGCTACGTTGGTGTATGACTATACACACATACCGTGACGTGATTTTTCGACTCACGGTCACAAGGCGACTCCAGCTACCGATTCAGATACGTTCTCGTTTTCTGGTTCCCTTCGAGGCGCCATCCTGCCCAGAAGCTACGCTCTCGGAATGATTCGTACAGTTACGCCAATGCTCGCGGAAAGATTTGCTATTGTTCAGTCGAGGTCGAGGTGCTCGAATCTGCCGTGGAGAGACAG
>JAYRCB010000419.1:196105-224806 GCA_036026315.1 Trachelus stipa | reverse complement strand
GGAAGCGTCCGTGGAGGAACTCCGAGAGTCACGTACCGATTCGTTAAGGAACGCTCTCGATTTAGTTTAAACGGCCGACTCGAGGGAAAGGATAAGAATTATCGGCTATAAGGGTCTCGACCAATCAGAACGATTAGTTCCCGAATTTCACTATTGTCAAAGCAGTCTATCTTGGGACAGCGATCGGAGCCTCGAGCTGGTTCGCGCTCCCGTCTTAGTTTTTATTGATAGTTATTCTAGGTTTTCTGTTTCGCGTACGTCCTAAAAGGTTCTCGCTAAAGCAGTTCTCGCGTTGCTCTCGATTTTCTGTATGTGTTTCGGAGGTGCAGTATTGTGCTCTAGTACAGTGCTCACCTAAGAGTCCCCTGGATAAAGTTCTCGAATTTCACGAATTAGCTGCACCAGCTTCGGTGAGGAGTCCCAATTTGTTAATTAGTGAAAGGATTTCAATTTTACAGCATATTTCATTCCGACAGTGCTTTACAAATTCGTTGATGTAGTATTAAATGTTTGTTTACGTAAATGCGTGTATAACACGCAATGTATCTGGTTTGGTCACGTTATTTAAATATTGTTAATTCATCCTAAAGCGTTTTTGGAAACTGTGTTAACGATCGTTCGAAAATTTGTCTTGTAGATGCGATACGTATACGCTAATGTACCGCAGTAACATATAGCAGAAGGTAGATTGTTAACAGCCAGCGTAACAATATCAGCGTCTGTCTATTCTAGCCCCTGAAAGCCCCTTATCTCATCCTTTTAGTAGCTTAAACGCCTTAAAACTTTGTCCTCGAACGATGCACGTTACTTAACGACGCTCAGCGTTAACGAGATGCGCCGAATTTAACCCGCTAATTAGTCAAGTGTGAAGCTTAGTTAACACGTTCACCATAGAAAATGGTTCGTTAGCGTAAACTTTCGGTAGATATTAGTTTGCTGATCGCAGACTCGAATTTTTTTTCCTTTCCTTATTTTCCATGCACTTACGTTTTTTTACGTGTTATCCTACTTAACCCTTATTAGCCTGATTATTTAACGCGTGGAAACGGATTGAATTGAAGAAAAAATTATGACGGGATATGAAATAAGCTTGACTAAAGCTTACCATGGTCTTGTGTAACGAGATTATTACGGTGGAATCAAGTCGATCTTGACTGGAGACGAAATGAAAAGAAGATTAAAAAAGATCGAGGAAATATCGAAAAGAAGGTAATGTCACCGTTTGTGCGAGGTATCCCTTGGGAACGACGGTCGTGTTATCTTTTGGACTAGTTTGCCAGGATGGGATGCTGGAAGGTGAAAGGGGAGGGACTCTCTATCCTTTCGAGGATAGAAAGTGATTGATGCTTGGATGGATAAGAGGACCTAATGGGGCGGGTGGAAGAGAAGCAAAACTGCACAACAAATCAACAAGTGCGTTTAGTACGCTTTATATTCTTAATATTTATCTTTGCTGTCGGATGCTGTCGATTATGATATTTTGGTACTTGCTGAAAGTCTTCATGTTACACATATACATATATATATTGGAGTTAGCTTGCTTTATGTCACGTTTTAGATTGGTTGGTACGTTAACGATCATGCCTTTCTGGTGTACCTCCTAATTTACTTAAAGGGAACGAAGCTCATTAAACCAAATGTTTGTGTATAATTTAGCAATTCGCGACCCAAAGTAACTACCCTTAATTGTATTGTTATACTAGAACGGCTTAGGAAGGATATTGTAGAAGGTTGTTCAATCTTTTAATTGAATTCTGGTTTCTGTATCAAGTAGCTTCGTGTTGGCTGTAGGATTGCTCGAGCTAATTTTCACAATGAGAGTTTATAACGATGAGAGCACAGTCATTGATATTCTTGTTGTAAAATGAACTTATGATACAATCATCTATTCCTATCTTTGCTTCGTTAAGTAACTCTGATGGTGGATACGAAGGGTTTTGAAATCTGGACTAGAAATATCGGAAAGTAACAGGATTTAATACGGGATTGTCTGAATATTATATTTCATTGTTAAACAGATATTTTCGAGAATTTATAGCCGTTAATAAAATCATTCCTGGAAATTGTGATGTTTCTTATCCGAGGATAGTTGTATTGCTTTAATTTAACATTCATAGTCGTTTTACGTAGTTGACATACTTTTTTACCAAATTCATCTTAATTTTCAATATTGACTAAGGGTATACCGAAAAATGCTTTGATTTGGGTAAATGATGTTACGTGATAGTTAATGGTTGTGCGAATGTAAATAAAATTTCTAAGATCCTACCGATAATCATAACCATCGATCAAGTTCGATCCAGACAATTCGCAATGCGTCTTTTTTTTTATTAATCCAAATTCTCTGAAGGTACTAAGGATTCTTCGTTTTCGGTTTTATGGATGCGACTAACCCGTTCGGTAACCCATAATACTACGTGCAAATGTCTTGCGAGATATTCAGGGAAAAAGTAAGAGAATTCTTGGCGCGGGTTTTCACCGGGTGCCAAGAAATGGAATAACGGGAGGGTAAAACGAAGATAGGACAGTCGGAGGGAAAAAGAATGGAAGAAAGCCATTCGCTAGGTGCCGTCGTCACGAAAGCCGATGCAATCGCCATTATTTGTTCAGATCCTGCTCTCATGGAAAATGGCATTCGCGCATCGTTTACGCTGGCTTATGGCGATTCTCATCCTCTGTCTTACGCTGGGTGAATATGTATTTTATGGATACTACGTTGGCTGGAGGGGCGGCAGGGGGTCAAAAGACACTTTTGAAAACAAGTAGTGCTACCGCTTCACGCACGATCAGTATGTTGCGAATTTTATTTCAAATTCTATGATGTGATCCTTGAGGTTAGCTATGGGATTTCCGCTTTGGATTCGAGTCATTTGATTACGGCATAAAGAAATCTTTTATCTACATGAGAAAATGGTTGGGGAGGTATTATTGATTAGCGAATTAAGAAAATATATACATATATGTTTAATTAAAAATAATTAACATCATTTGCAGTCATCACTGAGGATTCGTTAAAATACGAATATGAATTTTGGTATTAATTATATATGTTGTAGATTGTATAAATCATAAATATTTTGTTAATTAGTCATCAAAAAATTATTAATGGAGATTCGCACGAATATTATTGCCAAACTAGGAAATTCATAAAATTAGTCATAATTTATTGCTTATTCGGCAGCATAATTTTACTTATTCAATAAAATAAGATGGTTTTGTACATACGTCATTGGTAGAGATTGTGTGGATTGATTTTGTATCTGCATACGAAACACAGGCAGATATAATGCCAATTAGAATTATGAAATGATTTATATTATTAAAACACTCGTTTGAATCATTCACATTTTTTCATCTACTATAAATTCAATTAATTAATTGATTTTATAGCAGTAGCTTTTATAGAGTATCACGAACTCAGATAAGTAATAAAGAAGTTCATAGTGGCATAAGATTGACGAATAACAATGTCGCCAAAAGCAATTAGAAAGGAAAGCGGCTAACATCGTCAGCAGGCAAAGATTTAATTAAATCTCTCAAACATTTACATAAAAGACTGCGTTAAACTCGAGAATTGTCAACTGGTCTTTGAAAATCTGTATAGTGACCGCAAGAAAAGTTCCAAAAGTTCCGCCTTACTTTGCCAAAGGAAGATGCAATCATTCTACTATTAAGAAAGCTTTAGCCGACTAAATTAAATGATTCAAATTAAATGTGCTCTGAGATTACTGCTCTTTTTTTAAAATATAATTTCCATTGCAAAATACTTATTTACCAATGCCTGCACGAATTTTCATTTTACCTACGCTATTCGCACTATTTGTATATAGAAGGGTAATTTCACGTGAAAATCGTGAGCAGAACTTGTCACCGTGGCGACACCTTATTCTCATCGAGCGACCCTTTACAGCTTGTAGCTTGCGTTGCGAATAGGACCACGCTCAACTGCCAGGTATAATGAATGAAACGAGCATTTAAGGGTCGCGATATTAAAGGGGTTGGAAAATAAATTTTAAGTTGCCACGATCTTACGACCCTCTTTATTTTAGTTCACCGCAGCATATCAGACGGCTAACATTAATAGGTTAACGTACGGGTTGCATATATTAAATATTACATAACGTTAATGGTTCCTATATAAACCCATGTGCCTTAGAGACTTTCGATCTCCATCCGTTATTTGTTCGAGTATATACAGTTTTTCCTTACTGTGATTGCAATGACAATCTTGGACTTTGTCCTGTAAAACAGAAATTCTTAGTTCCGTAATGTCACGATGGATGCTTGAAATTCCCACGAGAGAATCTGGCTACGATTAATTATACAGTTTATTGCCGTACTTAGTTTCTAGTTCTTGCAGGGGTAATTTCGTTATTTTTCATTAGACGAACACTCACGTTGTATAGAGAGCATGGTAATTAAAGGCACCCACTCCATTCGGTTTTTCAGCTGCACGTGCATTCATTTAATGACGTACGGTGATTCCTCGGAATTTATCGTTACTGACATCCTTGAGTTTGTCGCATTTTATTAACACCGTCTAGCTACTAATTATGACTCTTTCAGCCTCTATGCAAACTCAGAGTGCTCTTATGCTATAAATTTTGCAAGTATATTTTACAGTATTTTTATAACTTTATAAATTTTTATTTTTAATAAAGCACACTAATCGTTCTCGGTTCACGCGTCCGTATAGTTATACGTACATCCACTGTATACCTTTCCCACGGGTTTACACTACAGAACGTTGCATGGTTATTGCGAAACTTAAGATTCCAATTTTCCAGATAAATCTTCAAACGTAGTTTGACTTCGAGCTTCGACCCTGAGGATTTACGTTTATGAAGGATTTTATCTATCGAGCATTACTTGTCGCTATTGCCAGTCGCGTCAGAGCTTTTTATCGTCGCCTGCAATAAAAGCCACTGAGGTATCCTAGCTTAGATTAAACCAGTCTCTTTGTTCATATAAAATTTAAGATTTTATACGCCATAATGTTATTTTCAATTTCTTCTTGCGGCAAATTATTTTTTTTTTTAATATTCCGTGCTTCTTCGTGGTTCACATATACCTATATTACATCAGGTCTCTTTCGTAACCCTTTCATCAAAGGCAAATTTATTAAATTCTTCTACCCGTACTCGACGTAATCAAGTAATTCGTGGAGCTACTGAACTTGTAAGGCTACATTTTACAGAGATGCATATCGATTTTTGCTTTGATAGTGATATGACAGTATATAGTAATATTGTACTTTATTTTCTGATTTCAGAGGCTCACAGAGCACTGGAATTGCTAGAAGACTATCATGCCAAATTGACAAGACCTCACGACAAACAATTACGTTTGGCCATCGAACGCGTTATACGGATTTTCAAGAGTCGACTCTTCCAGGCGCTACTGGGTGAGTGACGTTAAGATTCGCAGATGTACCTTCTGGCAATCGGCACTTTCTCTGCTCCAGTTGGTTCTCCTGCTCCGCTCGCACATGGCAGTGAGATCCAATGAGATTCATCATTCGAAAATTTTCCTAGCAACTCGAGCAGTTTTATCCGTCTGCTAGGTGGAGGATGATCACGTTACTCCGGTTGCTCATCCAATATATTTTAGTACCTACTCTAGCTTTATCATGACGTAGTGTTAAAAATAAAATAGGGCATGCACGTTGGAAATACGTTTTCACGTAATTTTACGAGTATATGTATATATATTAGTAGGTACTGCGACGTGAAAAAGTGTTTAGGAATATTCAAACTACTCGTAGACTTAAATATTTAAGATATCTAATATAATGTATTTAAGTCGATAATGGAGGATCAAAATCTGACAGAGTTACAGGCTTTGAGCTATGCTATGCCATATGGGAGAGTGCGCAAATGACGTAAGCACGTCTATCAATATCGCATTTTTATTGCCACAAAAATGACAGAAATGGAAACTACATGTCAAAGATGGCTTTGAACTGGTACAGGGAGAGTCAAGGATGCCTGAGAATACGGTGCTTTGTCAAGCACCGATCTGCCTGCATTTTCATTCCAGGGAATCGTTGGTGCTCGATGTACCAATTGTAGTTGAAAAATTGCTCACAAGAGGGCAGCGCTTGTCGATCACTAGCGCTAGAATTTTGGTCATGCGTTTTTGAACTGCATTCATATACCTATACATGTATACAGCTGAGATAGCCTCATTGACTACACTTTTGTTTGTACTTTTTCTGAGTTATCAAATGCCGATAAAATGTGCATTAAATAATTGTGACTGGGGGTTACATCGTTAAACTATTTATTATTCATTTTATTGCTATTATTACTATTTACTTTATTATTATTTTACTTCATTTTACTATTATTTTATTACTATTTACTTGTTCGATTACTCGACACGCATTAAATTTCTTTCTTTTATCTTTTCGACTCTGACTCTTCGTCTACGGGCAAGACACTAACAGCATTCTAGCAGCCATCAACCTCAATTCATTTGCATCTACAGGCACTCTTCGTCACTTCACTTTCGTTCTACTTTGCAATTTGCTCGGCAAATTTGCTCTTATCTCCCCTCCCCTCCCGTCGCCGTCAGCGCATCTGATTTTACAAAATACTGGCTGCTCGAAGACCTGCGGATATCGATCGATTTTTAATACGCGTTGGATCTTAGGAGCATCGCTCTCTACAAGGAAATTCTTAAAGGCACTTTCATTCCCTGGTACTTTTCAGGGCAATCCACCACAAAGCTGATGTTATTTTTTACCGTCATTGTGATCTCGTGCCATAAGTAATCCTGTAATCTCTGTAGACTCTGAAGATACGATTTCCCATTAGATTACCCTTCGGATTAAAATCTTTAAATTCATTTTCAAAATTTTTATGTACGTTTATGCCGATCATTACGATTTCTTTGATTGTCATCAGGATATAACTGAAACGTTGGTAAATGTCCGCGCTGATGACGTTATTGTGGATTTTGATCTCCCAAAATCTCTCTATCGATTTAAAAACGTTGAATCAACCCCTTTACCGCTACGATTCATTTCTGTCTTACTCGGCTCATGGAAAGCCGCTTATATACGTTATTACACACTCTATCGTCTATTTTATTTTTGTGGATTAATTGTCACAATTAAATGGAAAATATCTGTAAAACTCACGGTAACGTAATGAAAAATTTTTTCATCTCCTTCAATCCGTGCAATTAAAATTCCGTATATACGATTTTTTAAATTTAATTAAATTCGATATTGCACGACGTATCCTGCATTTGTGCCACTAGATGCACCGATGCACTTTAGGGCTGTTAAAGCATCCTCCCACGTGTTAGGAGGCGATAACAAGCATCTGCGATCTCCTGTTTCTGAACAATACCTTCGAGATTACACATCACCCTGATGTATTTAGTATGTTAACCAGTAATCTCCGATCGATTACGTAATTAAAGTCTCTGGCGATTGATATGACAATTGGCATTACAGATTAAGAATTATTACTATCGCGATTATAAATTTTCATACGTTCGTAAGAACTATCCAGATGTTCATATTGAAACAATTTCAAGATTTTTCGGAGCAAAAACAGAATAAACCTACTGCAAATCAGTCTCTGCATAGGTTTTTAAAATAATTAAACTATGAAATTCTCGTTACGTTTTACTGGTCCATAGGAAGTATCAATTAAAAACATCTTTTCCGAAAGAATAACATCGCCTTCATTTCAAAGCTCTCGCCTTTGAAATCGTGCACAATTGGCTTTCCTAAAGCGATACGAAGTATCAGCAATTTTTCCTACGACACATTGTACGAGTTAAGTAAGGTGTCTTTTTTTAAAAAATTGAAGAAAATATCTCCGACAAAGTCTTTTTCATTATATTGATCCCATTGAAAAGTATATTAGTCTGACTCATTCTTTTTCAATATTATCATACCAATTATATTTAGTATCAGCTTCATAAAATTGAGCCCTTTTAATTTTTAAAAAATTCTTTACTTTGCTCCGTTTCATCATCGCTTTATCCATTACGAGGTGCACGTATACATTCCATTAGACACTCCAGCGGATACGAGCTTTAACCATAATTTAAGGAAGATGCGAATGGACAGGAAGCGGATTACTCTACAAATTGAATATTCCACCAGCAGACAAGGCAGGCAAGGTTAACTATTTTGTTTTGTTCGCCTGCTACATTTACGATCCTGGAGAGCCAATAGCGCCGGAGATAATCGATGCTGGTGAGAATTTATGCGTGTTTAGCAAAACACTAAATTACACTATCTAATCACAACTGTCTACCTACAGAATTTCTGACCTCTGAACTCTTACCGCTTCCATTCTCGTGGGTAGTCTATTACCGTTGGCTATACGGTAGCCTCAAGCTCAGGCCGATGAGGTTAGCCAGCTAGAGTTTCAGGGCTCTAGTAACCACAGACACAGCGTTTGCCATTTTCAAAACATTTAACTGCTACCCGTCTAACTAGAACATTTAACTTTATAGCTTCAGCTTTCCTATTCGTTCTGTTCTACCCGGTGGCAATAACAAGTCGAGACAGATGACAGCAGAACAAATTGAGCCGTCAATGTTTTGTGACTATCCACAAATTTTCCTAGGATACTATTAAGGTGTGTTAACTCAATTTATTACCGGGCTGAACTTTTTTATTTTTCTCTTCTCTTAAGGTGTTCCTATGGACAATGGCGTAAAATGCCGTAAATTTCACATTTTTACAGTATATTTGTCAACACACTGTGCAAACTCCTACGAAATTTTTAAGTAATCGCCTACCTCGTTATTTAGATAGTCAAAGTCAAAAGTGACCGTTTTATTCAGCTTTATGCATAGGTCTTATGACGTTATAGACCCACACATCGATATATCGTTCCATATCCTTTTCCAAACAAATTCGAGCCATACATAAAATTGATAATAAGTAGTGAACAATATAAGGAAGGTTTCCAGAATGTTTTACTGCGATCGCCTACGTTCTAAAAAATTAATATCGGTCCGCGTAAGTTAATTTTGCTTGAAAATGTGTCTAATGCCAAAGAATTATGGTAAATTGCCAACACTGCATTTGAGATAGGAGGGTCTAATGGTGTATGTAACGCACACACTCATATTTTTGTGACGTATATACACCTATAGTTCGCATGCAATTTTACAAATATAAGATTTACTCGAGTCAGCTGTTGCAATCTGTCAATCATATCATTAGAGCTGCTGCGTGAAGGGCGCCGCTCAAAGTCAGCAATAAAAAAAAATTAACGTGCCATTGCCAAGCTACCTCAATAATTACGAGTGATTGAAACTCGCATATTTTGGTATATAGTCGAATACAAATAATATCTCAAATCTTTAATAATATAAATCATCGTTCTTTTTTTAAAGATTTTATCGCTATTTAGTGATTAATTCATATTTCTAAAATTGCTATAAAATGTTGCCCGTACGTTGGCAATAGCCAGGCGGCACGGTGTATTATCAAAGGAAATCTCCTCGGACCCCGAACCCCTCAATACCCAATACTATCGCATATTACTAAGGCATTAGTGATATACTATGTATATATTTTTTAGATCTTTATCAGTCTTTTTTTCAATTACAAATTGCCAACTTCACATGTGCAGCTGATAAAGCTACACAGCGCTAGACACGTATGAAGAGCCATTCTCTAGCAATGTTTCATGTCGCAGATGTGCCGGACACTCTCCTTCAAAATACCTGGCTGACAAATTTCTGTTATCTGTGTATACGAGTGTACAAACAATATTTCCGTCAGTGGGTTCTATATATAGAGAGTTTCGTTCTAGTCGGGACGGCTATTTTTTTTTTCATGCAGGAGCCAGTGATATTTTTTATCCACAGTTCGATCGCAGTTTCAGGATTTTTACGTGGTTCACACCGTTCCATAGATTTTACAATCGTATTATAGTATAGGACCGGTGATGATTCACCGTGAAGTTTCTCGGCGTCATTAAAAAAAAATCGGGCGCGCGTGGATTGCTTAATGTTATTTCTATTCATGGAACTCGACGGGAAAGCATTAACGCCGTATCACTAATTGATGCTCTTGGTTCGTGAGCGGGACACCATCCTCATAATGAGTTTCATGAAACAATACTGGAACTTCTCCTCCATTTAACCTCAGCAAAACGAGAAGAAGCTCTTTAGCGTGCTTTCGCCGATCGTGAATGATTACTCTTGCGCAATTATTTCAATTCAACTTAATTCCTAGTTCTATGACCGCTTGTGCCGGAGCTGCCAGTCGATGCAGCAGACATAGCCGACATAGCCGACATAGCCGAGGTGTGTGTATATATGCATATATACGTATATAATAGTCACCTACTTTTACCTGACTCTCCGAAACGGCAAATTCAAGTGCCACGTCGTTTTCTGCAAATTATAAGTGGCAAATACTTGAGTATTCTTGCGAGAGTTGTGAATCTTGTTCACTCTAGTTTATAAAATATTTAGGCCAACTTCACTTTAATCTTTCCATTTGTAATGCTTCAGTTTTCCCAATGTACCTTTATTTCGTACTGACGACTTTTAACATTGATATTTTAAGCTCCGTGCAAATTCGTCCGTGCAAATTTATACGCCATCCCGCTATCATTTCACTCGAAACAATGTTACTTCGATATCGAGTCGACGTATCGATTCGTTTGTTATATCCATCGAGTCGATTAATCGAATCCTTATCAATGATCAGTGTTCTGTTAATGAGTACGTAAGAATTGTATCAAATACTTAAATAATCCATTATGATATTTATTAGTCATGTCTCCTTGCAAATTTTCGTGCGTCAAACGAAGGAAATTTTAACGCTGCGCCAATTCTCACGCGTATCAAATGATTTTTCCGATCTTTACGTATCTACGTATTTATTATCTGCATTGTGCTACTTTTTACCGTCACTGTTTTCGTATTGCTAGATTCGTCCGTACGTGAACGCGTAATCGATAAATCCTAACGATCGACGATACTCTTTCATTTTTATTTTTAGGTATAGAGAAGGAATCAACTTTTTTTTTACATTACATAGTGCAATCATATTCCACGGTTGCTGGGAAAATTGCAACTTCATCTTTCCCATAGTCGCACACACTCGCGTATTTACCTTCACGGATTGCTATACATACTGTATACGGGCGTTTGACGGCCCGTGGTAAAAATATCCCGCGTTGCTTCCTACAGAATAGCGAGCTCTATTGCACAATTTTCATGATAAATCTAGCAATGGAGACTTTTTTTCGTTCATCTTGGATATGCGAACACGTTGGCAATACAGAAAGTATTATTTGTCGTCGACTCCCAGTAGTAGACGGTTTTTGTCAGTTCGACAGAATACCTGGTAGCTGCGTTTATTAAAATTATTTTCCCTTTTCAGATTTTTAAAAAGAACGAAATAACTTTTTTTCTATTTCCGGGTAAAACGCTGGTTATATACCTATCAGTTTTTAAAGTGGTTCATGCTTACTTTGAGGCGCGTAATTTCTTAGTTTGCTTTATTCGCTTTAGGACATTTTCGATGGATGTAAATCGATTTGCTGTTACTTTTTTCTTTCCCTTAATGGAAAATCAATCATTTGCGCTGTCACACATGTCGAATAACTTGGAATGGAATGTGAATGAGAAATGGCGCTTGTTTACAGAATTTTTCAACGTTCGCTCCTTTTTTCTATTTTTATCCACCTTCTGCCGTGAAAAGAAATGCTTGATATCGCTCATTGACTGTGATGAAATATAGAATCGAATTGGGCCACATGTGTTTCGCAATCAAGGTTTGCATATCCGTGCGAATATATCGTTTTCATTTATAGTTTAAACTTCGTCTCTGCTATTATCGAGACACGTAATTTGTTCTCGGGGAGAATGAAGTATTTCGAATTTATGGAAACTCGGCTTTTTGGCCACAGAAAATATAGAATTTTTAAAGAATTCTATACTTATAGATACTCCAGTAATTGATACGTGTTCGCCGAGGGAGTTTCGAGACTTTTGCTTAATAATTGCATAATTAATTTTATCATGAACGAACTGTATATAAAGATACCTGACAAATCGTTCCTTGCATGATGGTCCCATGTCTCCGTCGCGCAGCATCTTTTACGTTTATTGGAACGTCAGGTTGTATTCAAGGAAATCTATAAATTATATAGAAAATAATTAATCAGGGTGATAACGTATTCAAGGGTGGATAACAAGGGGGATTCAATGGGGAATTTTAAGAGGTAGGGTAGTTTTTCAAATGGAAGGCATTACTCACAGATTATTTAGCAACGCTGAGTTCTGCTTTACGCTCTCGACAAACTTTTCAGTTATAGATGACTGGGTAGCAACAGCAGCAAAGAGAGATAAATGAGAAATTTCAGTCGTGTAGAGATAACACGTGAAAAAATGTGCATGTGTGTATTTAATTAAAAAAAAAACCTAAACGATATTTTACATTGGTACCTACAGGTGACTGGGAATTATGGTTTCTTTGAATCTCATAATTCTTACAAATAACTGTAGCCAGACGCGACAGGGGAAAAAATGGATAAATTAAATTCAGTGTAAATTGATCGCAAAATGATTTTTTTTTATTAGTCCGCACTAAGTATATAAATTGACTATAAATCACGTTGAATGATGAACCTTAAATCTCTGTGATATTATTCGTTCATCTGCTTCAGTACTACGTAAAATGAGTAGGCCGATTTGACAATCTGAAATAGAAGATGTTCGATGTTATTCGCATATGCGGCGATATCGAATGGATCTGATAGAAAGTCGTTTCGCGAGGAGAATTAGGTAACGAGTAAAGGAAAGCAGGGGCAGGTGCACAGAAATTGATTCACGGGTGGTGGATGACCGAAGCGTGGTATCTCAATTGGATCCGGAAAAAATTGCATTTTCGTACACACCGTTGATTATTGGATTTGCAGGAATGGATCCTGACTTTTCAAATTGAACGTATCATTGTTATTGAATATAGATATCTGATATTTTCGCGAATATCAGGCAAAGTCTCTATGGGAAAGCGCGAAGGTATAAGATTTCGCATATCTCGTGAATATACCATTAAAATATCCATTATAAATACATTGCGCAATATAGGATCAGACACTGTATTACGAAGACACAAAAGAAAAAAGAAATTTCCGATAAATTGCATCGATTTTAGTCGCGTCTTTCGTTATGGCTCATTCAAAATTTTTTCGAGTTAACCAAAGTTCAAATTATCATAAGTGGCAGTAACTCATAAAGAGTTCCTCGTGCGGTACGTTTTGCGTCCTGGGCCGTACAGGACGAAACGTTTTAATGGTCTACCGGGACGAATATGTTGCTTCCACGTAAAGCAGGGAAAATTTTATCACGGTAGATCGAGGTAAGCCATAACGATTATTCGTGGACTTTTGTTCCCCTGTTAACTGAAGCACATTAGTTATCATTTATACGGAGACTATGAGTTCTCGTATATGCGCGGAGTTGGCTACAGAGAAACGGATACTGCGCTACGTATACCTAATACGCATGCATAACACTTGATCCCGCTACTTTAATACTTAAGGTGCATATGATATTCGAGAATTGTACTTCTTTCCTACCGCATATACGCGTACGGTAAATACAGAGCTCAAAAGTGTTACAAAGTTCAATATTTATTATCATGAAATATATGCAATAATACCTACAGAGAAAAACGTATTGATGGAGAGCGTGAAAAATCCACCTACTACCAGTCTCAGTGGCGTCTTCATTTGCGTCATCATTATTCGAATCGATTGCTTAAATTTTTTCGAACTTGGTACCCAATGACTTTCGTACGGAGCAGATAGGAGTTCGCTGGACTGAAATATTTTTTTTTAATTTAATTTAATTAAATATATATTATATATGTACATTTTTAATATAGAATTTTATGCCGCTATTCAGGCTATGCAGTCTTGCTTGAGACTCTACCATCGCGGCTAGGTCTCGCATTTTATACCGCATTACTTTGACATACCTGATAAATTCATATTGCTGCCTCTTTGCGAATACTTGTTCAACTTTATGCTATACGACGTTGGTATGTACGGATTGCGATGGGCGAGACGTTACATATTATATGGATGTAGAGAGAAAGATCTATACGTAGAGTCTCACGTGCTGACACATGTAGATATCTTACCAGTGGCGGTCACAACTCTCAAGGTGTATGTTTTCAGTAACGTTATTGATATTACATAGATCGGAGTACTTGAATATTGAACGGGTGCACTATCCCACTAGTGGGGACCACCATCCCCTCCATATTCGAGAACACCCCAGAATCCATCCCTTAGCTATCCACAGCCTTAAAGTACTTGGCCATATAACCACCCCAAGGACCCTTTTCCTGCTTCCTGCCTTTTTCCTAATACCGTACTTATCTTCATTGCTTCCTGACTCGAGAAGTTTTTACAAGACCCTCCCCTATTTCCGCCCGCATACTTAACGCCCTGCCCTTTCTCTTACTCTGCATGTAATGTCGCTCGAAATATTTCGTAATCGATACTTATGCGCTCAGATGCATCAAGTGTTTTCTAGGTAAAATAGTATTTTATATGGTTAGTACGAATGACTATAAGACACGAGTGTGAAGTCTGAATGGGAGTGTGAAGTTCCAACCATGCGAGTCTTATACTCATTCGTACTAGGCAGATGCAACATTTTTGTATTTTTTTTTTTGTAAAAAATGCTCAAATAAAATTCTGTCTGGATTTATTTTTACTCGAGATGGCACTGTTAACCAGCCTAAAAATATTTTTCAATAGGTTTCCCTTTCCTTGAAAATATTTTAGATTCCTATAACGTCACTGTCTTAAATATTTCAGGTAATTTTATAGTCATTTGTACAAATAATAATATTTTAAGCTGCGACACATTACACGGCATTATTCGAGCACTTGTTACAAAAAATAGAAAACGTAAAAAAATAATTTTTTAAATCCATCTCTCGTTAATTTTTTGGGATACGATTTACTGGCATCGTGAACTTTCATACCTTTTCTATGATTTCGTTTCCGTGCCAGCAGTAACAAAAGATTTGAAACAGCATGCACACCATGTATTGTAGCATAGAGACGAATTCCATGGAGTTTGGCGATACCTGAAAACACGTTACAAATGATTATTTTAAATCGTACCAGCGGCGAATGATTCATTGTCTAATTTTGGTTTAGTAGAGTATAGTTCATAGGTCCGGAGCATTTAAGTTGGAGTGAACCGGCATTGGAATGTTGTGGGATGTTTTGCGGAGTACCTGATGTATAGTTATATACATAAGGAAGAATAATGGCGCACTGGACGTTGGGTCTAACCTCCCGTGGGAAAGCTAACGAGATATGCAAATGCCACGTTAAACGCGCCCTCTCCCTAAATGTTAAAACATTTATATGAATATTACAGCTAAAATTTTTTCTTTTTCCATATACTTAATCATCAAATATACGTAAATGTTAGTTAAATCTTATTATTTTATTTATAAAAATTATACCAAATTCACGATAAGCACCGTCTCATTTACCACGATGAAAAATATTAATTGGTTGACTAAAATTTGTAATAATTTTATTCCGACAGATGTGATATAAACAAAGTGTGTACGTCATTTTCCTTCCGTCCTCTCGCTACCCAGCTAATTTGCTTTTAGGAAGGTTAATTACTGCCTGCCGCGTAGTCCACTGCTTCTTTGTCTTGCGGTGCATTATTATACGTAAGCGCGGGACATAACTCACCAGACTCAACTCGTAACACGTCAGGCATATAATAATGTTGCTGACCAGAAACTGGGACATGATACCAATTTGAAATATGCTACGCACGTCGTCGGTATATCTGAAGAGATTATATTAAAATATATTAATACAATTTGACAAATGTAAAAAAGCATCTGTTAGTTACACTCGGAGAAATTTCTATAGCTGTAGTTACTACATGGGTTACGCGCCAATTCGAAACGGCCAACTGTTCTTGATTAGTTTGTGTTTTATAGTTACGACAACTGGAAAATTTCTCTGATTGTACGCACGTAAGCGTTGACTTAATTTTTTTACATACTTGACAAGAGCTGTAAAATGTTCGACATTTGCAGCAATTCGCGCGTGTAAAAGATCCTCGTGTACCGTTGCGTTACAAACGTTTGTAACGTTCACAGTTCCGCTCACGTAATTTATTTCATATTTGGGACTTTGTTCTCTGCGATTCATTTTGATGGCATTAATGTAGGCGATTTCTGCCTGCGTCATTTTCGAAATATCATTTGCCAGTGACAGCAGATTGTCCTTGAGCATGTCTATTTGAGCACCCATAAGAATCAGCAGTCCCGAAGTCAACGTGTCGACCATTACGTTGACGCACGCGTTCAGAAGTACCGACGTTACTTGATAGATATACGCGAACTCGTATGCAAGACTTACGGTCACGTTAAAGGGAAACCAGCCCATTAAAGGCAATTCCTTGACCTGCAATGTCAAATTTGAAAAGTTGCATAAGTAATTATTCCGTTGAACTCACTAAGCATTGTTTAACTTTGCTCTTCATTTTCATAAATTTTGGAGTATTAATTATGTCAATTCGTCTTACCTCATTCTTATTGATTAACGGTAACATCGCCCAACACATTATCGTACTGACGGTGAATACGTAGAATATCATGGTATCACGTCTCACATCACTCATTGCTATCTTCATGATAGTAAAGTGCTTCGGTCGCTTCGGTATAAACATTGGTTCCTTCAGCTGCAAAAGCAGCCTTTCCAGATGCTTTTGTCGGAGTAGAAAATTCACGAGCTTTACCGATTGCCCGATGTGCGTGAATAATAGGAAAGAGCAGTCGACCATCGCTTGAACATCACCCCATATCGCCGCCATGAAAGCGACTTCGGACGCGAAGTACAACACTGTGAAGACGGTTAGGACGCCAAATGCGTAAAATCTGTATAACATTCTAAAACGATTGATCACGTCGAGTAACTTATTCATTTTGACATATGACACTCGGGAGTTTTATTTAACAAATGTTTCATAATTAACCTTAATATCGGATTATTTATACCAGCCACCCACAATCCATCTATCCGAAGGTAGATGAAATTCAGAGCAAATGCTTTTTCAGGATCGTATTCTTGGCTCATTGTCGACCGTTGAATAGGAGCAACCCTTGTTTACTACTGTAGGATCCTACTGACGTTTACTGCAGGGCGCTTCACTTTAGTTATTAAACAAGGAGGAGGCGCCGGGATTGATTGCCAAGTAGCCGAAGAGAAGGCGGAGCTGCTGCTTATGGCTCGAGGAAGAAACTGCCTCATTATAAAATCATGTGTAATACGAGAACTCCGTTTCAGTTCTGTAGGAATAGCAGCGTAATTTCTCAAGAGACATTTTTTACTATACCTGACCCCGATTTCCTCTAAATTCGCTGATCTGATTTCCTTCAGTTAGGATCCCCTGTGAACCCTTCGAGAGAGGTTGGACTACCATACAAATAAATATATCGTTCTTGCAAATACTTTATGCCGTGCTGTAGCAAATTAAACCTTTTTCTATACGTATCTCCGTTGAGCTGGATACGTTAAACGGATTTCATTTAAATAATTTTTCTAACATCATCCATGTGCGTACGTTACAAATTACGCTGGAAACTTACAGTTTAATTATGGGTGTGTATTTTCGTATTTTAACTCGACCATCGGTGTCTAGTTTTATACACGTTTTCTCAACTTTGAGACTTGAACTTCCCAGAGGGATTGCATGGGTCAAATTGAATGCATCTGAAATTCATAGGACGACACCGATGCTCAACGAGTTCGTTAACTTGTTAGCACGATCGATGCGTCTGCAGTTTGCAGTTTGTCTTATGGTCAATTTCCTTCGCTCACGGCAGTCACTTTGTCGAATGAAATTCGATTACACGTAAGAGTCTTATTTCACAAGATGCCTTTTATTCGTCACTCGAATTTGGATCTTGAAATTGAATCTACTGAAACACGATATCTCGTCTACGTACGAACTTTGGTTATATCCACGTGCCGTGAATGTAACAGTAGAAAATTGTCGATGCTCCATTCCTCTCTGGAAGAGTGGATATCGTTTTTTTTTATCGACGAATACCGATCAACCGGAAGTCCCAGTTGCGAATATGCTCACTCGTTAAATCAACTCGAAGAGATTTTCTAGACTAAAAGGAAGGGCTGAAGGGCTGATGACGTAGTTATGCAGATAGTCAGAATCTCTTTTAATGGTAAAATCATTATTTCTCGTTCCATCGTTAAAAATACATATACCTATATGTCATGCTGAAATATTCTATAATATAGCGCATTTGCGTAGTCAATACTTTCTATAGGTTGAGATACTTTGATGCTTATGCAACTTGATTGGAATCGTGTTGCGCGAAAACTGTGTAGGTATCGCTAAGATAAACAGACTTTGGTGTGTCCGTGCGACGATTCGTGTAAACAGACTTTAGTATTTCATCGTGGGCTACATAGACAGAATGTGTACCTGAGTTGAGTATATTAACAGAAAAAATTTTGTGCTGCGGAACTTCCGGTTGCCGCATATATTACGTAGCCACGGCACACTGTCTTTAAGATAATTACTTATTGGCGTTAAACGTCATGATGTTACGAAGGGAGAAATTGAACGTTTTCCGAAAGGACTCATCAGCGATGATATGCAAACCGTAACGACCACTTGGCGAAGACATTACGGGTATTATAAAAGGGTTCAAACCCTCGGCGCATTTAATTGCATTCATCGATCGTATGTCGTACACGTCGAATATAGACGAATGCGACTTAATTTCGCATCCAGTGCTTTTTATATTTTTTTTTATCATTCCTCGAACAATTATATAGAGGGTGTGCTTTTTTTTGTAAATCTCACTATAATCTTTTTTTTTCACCTCCAATTGACATGCAGCCATCGAACCATATTATTCCGACTTTTGCGAATATATGTATATAACGTCTAGTTAGAAACAGACTGTGCTGGAATATCGTCCTTGTATTTTTAGTGGATCCATCGATCGCCGCTAATCGCAGCTCATTTGATATCGGTTCAATCCAAAGAACCCCCGTTTTATCATTGTCAAATAAAATCCTGGCATACGTGTCGTCGCGACTGCGATACAAATAAATTTTTCCGTAAACCTCCAATCTTACGAACAAGAATCGGCCGTAGCAATAAGCTAGATAACCAAGGCGATACGAGAGATTGGAATTTCACTGAAATTTCACGAATTGTTTATATACGTGGATTTCTCGTTCTTTCAAGAGGTCAGGAGGTCATCAAGTCTGGGATAATACGTATCTATCGTCTTCTCGGTACGTTAAAATTTATGTTTGATTAAGCTTATGGGGGCGTCGTAAACTCGTAGTCTCACGAGGAATTGCGGCACCTGATGAAAGCAGCTCGCGAAGGGATGGTCGGGGTGGCAGGTATACCTGTTAATATACGCGTCATACAGTAACTCAATGTTACCAGCGGTTGGCCCCCATAGTGTTAACAGTGCCCTTCCACCCTCTCTGTATCCATGCAAATGTGTTCCAATAGTCTACTAAGTGATTTACTTGTTTAATAATCTGCATTGACTACCGCAATTTATGCCTCGTTTGCGTAATGCATGTCCTACCAGCATCCCCAAAATGCTCGCAGCAACCATTACTAAGTTGGCGCGTGTCTCAAAGTTCCTGTTGCAAATATAATTACCGTGTAAGGGCCGATAATATCAAGGCGGGAAGTACCCATTGCGATCATTCAGGCCGTGATTAAGACGGCCTTTATGTAACTTTACGTTACGCAATTTAATTAACAAAAATACGCCCATCAGTTTCTAATGCCAGACTAGGTATATTATTTTTTTTAATCATTTTATCACGTAATCCCTTCACTCGGGTAGTCACTCATTTTTATTTTGGTTCTATACTTTTATCCGATTATCGCTCTTGTTATTCGGCAAAAATGTAATTTATATGTACATTGGTAAAACGTGATGATAAATTGCGAATGCTACGAAGATTGGAAAAAAATATTATAGCTTCTTTTATACGCGACAGAATGCCTTATTTGATTTTCGTTTAATGAGCTCGCAAAATTAAGAGGAAAAAAGTGTTTGGCGTTGATTCTCCTGTTGACGTATAAAATTGCCCCTGTATAAATTCGTTAAGTATATGTGATTTTCTTTCGGTACATTTTCGCTTTATTTTAGGCTCATTTTTACCCAACTACGGAAGAAGAGGGGTAATGTTGACTGTAATGTTTGTATTATCGATTCGCGCTCTCGACACAGGTACCTAATAATAAATCTATAATTAAAGAGGCGGTATTAATAGAATTTGTTTGTTCTATCCACTTTTGTAGTAGCTATAGACTCATTTTTTCGTCTATAATAAAAAAGAAAATCACGTGCAGTGCACTAGAAATTTTCCTATATATACATTAGTACCTGTGCCGTTTCTATTTTTAAGAATATTTCTATACAGACCACGTATGAAATAGAAGCATATTGTTCCATTGGCATTAACCCAGGGCGTAAAGCAGATTTAGCAGCGTAATACTAGCCGCAGGGATTGTTACGTATTACCCACTGTACGACTGCAACCATTGGAATCCGCAAAGCGAAAAGCCACGTATAACAATAGTATACTAATCTATTCGTCGTTGAAGCAGCCCGAGGCCAATCTTAAACCTTTAGGTTAATCCGTGGAAGATTGTATCTAGCGAATTTCTCTTGACTCATGGGAACAGAACCTAAGGTCGGCATATAGGTCTCCTTATACGTTGTCTACTCTGGGATCTCACTCCCCGAGCGACGCTCGGCTGAAACAATAGTCCTAAAATGAATTTTCCCTGCTACCTCTTCCGACATCCATCAAGCCATAATGGTTTTTCCGCAGAGATTAGCCAACGAGGGTTAAAGTCGTACCAGTAGGGCTAGAGGCGCCAGGTCACGAGTGGGAGGCAGGGTACATAGCACTATTGGCACTAGCAGTTTCACTGTGCCGTCTTGTAAACTCAAAAATAAGCGAGTCGTATATCAATTTACAAATATTTTATGACGGCAGGGAGAAAGGTTTATGAAAATTTATACTCGCTTGATCAAAAAAATAATACGGTATTTTCGATTCTTTTTTAACGATCCTTTCGTCCTTATGTAACGACTATCTATATGCGTAGCCATTGCTTATCAGATGCCTCGCCAGCAAATGGATTAGAATCTTTTGCTACCCGAGAGATGGGGGATACTTTAGGGATGAAATAGAGTAAAATATTGCTGGCCGATTCTACATCCACGGACTTCCCAAGCCGACTTCCCCAGCGTAATGGAAGTTAAATATCGTCACATTTATTTCTCATTGACAGAACCACACCCTCTTCGACATTAGTCCCATGCTCCGTCGATATCCGGTACTACTATCGGATCGGTATTATAGACCTTTTTGAGTGATATATGAGTTCAAGCTTAAACGTATCGGTCATGATTTTTATTCGCGAAATAATTTTTTTGCCAGTACCCGCTAACCTGCCCGTCCCAATACATATATTTTTTCTCTGATTCACCTTTTTTCAGAATTTTATTCAGAGTGCTTTTTACTAAATGCTTTCTCCGTATTTTCTATTTATTTTGAATTGGATGGACAATCCTTTTGTTGCGTTCGACCATGTCTACGTGAAAGCCTTCAGGCGTACGTCCTTCTGTTTCATAGGGGTGCCATTATATTATCAGGAGCGAGCTTTCCTGCCTCCAAGGAATTTCTCCACTATACAATAGGGCTATTAAAGAGATTGACTTGATTCTATTTTATTGAAAGGGAGCGATCGTATAAAAGATTCGTGCGCGATTATGGTACTGACCGTAACGTTTAACCCTTCCTGTATGTCCGGATGGCGGTTTTGTAATTGGCTCATTTCCTCCAACCCTCTGCTAACCGACGGGCCTTCGAATATTTAGCCGAGTTTCCAGCTGCGCTTTCATTACGCGTTATACACACGAGTTTACGAGGATGTAGTACAGTCCAAATACAAACTAATCAAACTTCTCCAGGAGTTACCTGTATTCTGTATATAACCATATATTTGCCATATAGCATATACGGATCCATTTTCCATGAATTTCTGCATTCGTCAGCGTGATTTCTATGGGAAGCAAGTATACTACAGCACAGAGCCCTTTGACGCAGCTAATTATACGTCCCTGACTTCGTTCGCTGTTACGCAAAGGCCGTCATTCGCGATGTGCAGAACTGATAAAATCCAACTTAACAATAGGCTCCGCAGCTGACGCATTGCGCACCACCACCTACGTTTTGTCTGTGATTTTTCATTTTAACGAGGGTTTCCGTCGCTTGGCAAAGCTTCTTAGCCCCTTAAAATATTTTTCTTTGTACATGCTTTATATGACACCAGATACACATCAGATCGATTTCCTTTTGGAAATTAGAAAATTTTCATAAATTGTATGTTCCCTACAGGACTTTATATTTTAGTATCAAGTGCGTTGATGTACATACTGAGAATTTCGATTCACATGGTCAGTATAAGTTTCTAATAGGGATTACAGTTTAGTCTGTAGTTCTATTCATATCTGTGACTCTACTCTAGGACCCTGGGACTTCTGGTACAATGGCCACTATCAGTTTCTAACAGAGAATCTAACAGCTTCTTGTTGACCGTTTGAAAGGATAGAAATCTGCAGGATCCTTCAGCATGGTTGTTACTATCGTTTACAAGAAGGAACTCAAGTTGGCAACGTACCAGACTGCACAAAGTTAATCAGAGCGAAGCGTACTTGGTACCTACGAATTAAACTGCTAACTCGAAGGTAGTTTGGGCGGCTTTATAAATACACGTATAGGTTTCTGTAGCGCGTCTTGTTTCCTTTAACTTTACGTACCGCATCCATTTACAAGTTCAAAAGCGTATGTATACTGTATCGTAATTATATTTTTCATGAATTTCGTAACTGAATTGTAATTACGGTTTTATTGGTGATTCCCTGAAATTAATCGAACCAATTCGATGAATTTAATTGGTCACGACTGGGATTTAGGTTCGAAACGCCTGCTTAAATTCTATACAGGCTTTAATCATTTTATGCGCAAAACTTGAGCATCGAAAAAGGTCGCTTTCCAGATAGAGACATAGCCGCCACATCGATATAGATATAGTCTAACTGTGATATGGAAATCCTGTAGTTGCCAGGATGGCTGCAATTTTGGGCAATAATTCAGCGTTCGACGGCACGATGCGTTTACGTAATTTTCCACGCCATAACAGCGCGTACTATAACACGGACGTCGGTAAGCGACAAATATCTCATACGAAGCCAGGTGCCCGGCTCGTGTGTTCGACGTTTACTAGCAACCGTGCAACTTTCCTGGGATATTAGACTTCGAATGGCTGTACTGGAAGTTGACTCGGTCGAAACTGACATAGGTATACCTGTAGCTCGCATACTCTTTGAAGGTACGACTATTTCGAGTTACCTCTTTCGGTCTTTTATAGCATGCGACAGGTCGAAGGATGGATGGTTCTGTGGGTCAAAATCTGAATTCGACACGGTCTTTGTCAATGTGGCTTAGGGGAAGAGAAGACGTCGCCGACCTAGCCAGTTCATAGGGCTATTTATGGCAGTCCTGGGAAGTCTTATCAAAGCTAGGTTTCTGTAAGGGAAACCTGGACCATTTAATATTTGATCATCATTTGACCATAGCTAGAGGAACTTCATCTCTTCCACATGGTATATTTCTTTCATGTGTTTATACTCGGGTACGTGAAGCTTTATGTTTATTTATTTTTTACGCCTGAAGAAAATTCATGTGTTCATATACCTGATTGAATGCTTTGTTTATTGCTGTAATTTAATGTTACACATGGTGGAACAATATTATCATTCCTTTCAATTTCTATAATTTGTAGTGTCTCTCTCTGCTAGGATCGAAGGCTTCCACTGCTATACTCTGTTAGTGTTTAATCTCCCAGATTTCTATTGACAAGTTAAATTAGTTCTGTTCACCGTATTTATTCGTATTACGATTACCAAAGTTAATAATTATTATGTAGTTAGTTACATCGAAATTCGTGTTTCTGTGAGTGTCTTTATTCAATCGAAATTCCATGATTTAGTTAAATATTTTTTTTTACACTACATGAGTTTCGCAATATTTCTAATTCTCCGACCGAAAATACTTTATGACGACAATTTCTCGTAGCATAACGCAGAGAAACCAGACACCGTAAATCCTTAATTAAATACAGCGCCCTTCATTTAGGATTCGCTTGTCGTCCTACACAGTGTAGCGACTATCCGAAATACCCGTGGTATTTCCATCTAGTGTTTATGAGCGTCTCGCAGAGCATTTCGAGATGCTTCAACGTTTGGTATTTGTTCTGCAAAGACCGTTAAGCAGTGTCCGTGTTGTAAATCAATTATACGCAAACTACGCGCGTGACCGTTTTGTCAGTTAGTTTTCAAAAAGACAATTTGAATTTCCTGCCTCCGCTGTGCGGCATGTATTCGGTTTATTTTGTAACGCGACAAAAACTGTACGATTATTTAAAAGTTAAATTATCTCAGCTTGTATTCGTCATTGCACTATTTCCAGAGCTTCATCTAGTCGTTTTCATGAACGCCACTGCACCTTCTTGCTAGCTGCGGGAATGCAATTAGGAGAGGGACCTTCACGCTTCATCTCAGTCCGGGATATCTTCACATTCAACCACTCTCGTTTGTACCCACTTCGCTCTAGCCAGCACTTCGTGTCCCCATTAATGTTCCAATAATGCGGTCATTTGTTAATGAAGCCCCTTTAGGTCCTTTTAACACTTCGTAGATGCACACTATCGCGGCAACGTAACTCTTCTATGGCTTTAAAGTCAAATTCAGTAAGACTCCATCGTGTTCGACTTACGTTATACTGAGTTAGCAAAAAATTACATAAACCGTCAGATTATGTTAGGCTTCTTTTTTAAATATGTTTAATTTATACAACGTGTCTACGTGTAATATCCATGTTCATTAAAATAATTTTTTTTTATACTGACATTTCTTCTTAAAAATTATTAAAATTCATAAAATCGTATTTAAAGTTTAGATACGGTTACCCACTGTTTTTCCTAGACATGAATTCTATGTTATTTGTATATATCGTGATAAATTTTATAAAACTGTCTTTCTTATTTTATCGTATAAAACATACATCGGATAAGACTTACTTTGATCATGTCCTACCATAATCTTTGATCTTTTCTTACTTTGCTTCTTTTGCTATACAGAGCTTATTGAATGCTGAGAACTTTTGAGGTCTCGCTATAACGTTTCTAGCTCGTTTCACTAGTCGCTACTGTATGGACCGGAAACTCGATGAAACCTCGCATTGTAGCAAGTACGAAAAACAGTATGGTAACTTTTGGTAAGATCATCAGTACGGATGCAAACAACAAAGAGTTTCTTAAGAAGATCCCACCACCTTAACCAATTGTTTACTCTGGGTCTTTTTCATACCTATGACAAACTATGCTCAGCCTTGTTTTTGTCAGGGGACGTCAGAGTCGAACTCGTAGCAACTGACGGTACCGCAGAAACACACAACTTCAGTACTGAAGTCGTATTTGCCGTGTAAGTTGACAAAACCTTAGAGCTCGTTTCTGGCGTAAAACACGAGCGTAAATATTCAGAAGCGAAATTGACGGGAGCGTCGCTAATTTAAACAGCTAAAATGTTCTCCACGCGTTTTTAACTAATCTAATAATATTTTTAATATTAAATTAACGAATATTAACGTATTCATTACTATACAAGTCATTCATTACTTTTTATTTATCTCTTCGTAATTGAAAGCGCAAACTTTGCACGATTGTTATATAAAGCAGGATGCGCTCCTCTAGTCATTTATCATAAAGTATAATTTTTTTCTGTTATTCAGCTAAGATATTTAATCTCTATCGAACATCCAAACCAGTCCCAGCATCCCAACTTTGGATGATCTCACCCAAGCGAAGATAGCGTGTCATACGAAGTTTCACAGAGGAAAGTTTACGAGGTAGTCTATAAATATATGACCTGGTCCTAATCTATCACCTCATAATGCAAGATCTATACTTCGTGTCAAAAATGACGAATATACTTTAATATAAATTATAGGTGGGTACACCTTTTAGTATATTGTATGGGACTGAGGTACCATAATTTTCGGTATACGAATAATTAATATGTTACAAAATTTATTAGGAATTATGATTAGTGCTAATACCAACTCTTTCCCACGTGTCCGGTGAATTGTACGGTTATCGTGTGGGTTTCAAAGGGATGTATAAGGGTGGCTATAGGAGGCTGATTTCTCAGTGGACTACAAGTGTACACATAAAGATGCGAAGTGGAATAGGTGACGTTCATCGCAACCTCCCCTCTCTCACTTCGGTACGATGCTGGGTGTGCCTTTTGCCTTCTGAACTCCCAGCATCCCTTGGTTCTCATAAGAGAGGAGCTAGAGTCACGCTCTGAATGCAAAGCACACCGCCAAGGAAAATGTGTATGTAGACTCAAGGAGACTATCATTATTGTACCTTTCTCGTTGCAGATTACTGCATCCTTTCACGTTAGAACTTTCTACGTCGGGTTAAAAATACGACCCGTTCATTTTCTCAAGTCAAAACGCAACGAGTTTCGATATTCTAAAATTCAAGTTCTAAGGTCACGAAGATTCATTGTCATATCTGTATATCTATAGATTTAAAAACGAAGAAATATAACATATCCAAAAATAGAAGAAAATCCAAAGTAAAAAGATATCGTACTTTTATTTCTCTTTCGTTATCTCTTTTTATCTGAATCCTCCTACAAGCAGTAATCTTCATATCGATGACGTAACTCTGTCTGTCTCTGGCACCTTGAAATACCTTTTCGTTACTTTGCTTTTCCAGACTCCCTCAAGCTTTTACTTTATTCTTAGTTCCCAAGTAAGTTTCATATTTCGCCAGGGCGGCGAAACGAATTTTAAGGGTTCGCCTAGAGTTCACAGACCGTGGGCGCAATTTAAGTTTCCCTCGAGTCGTAGCTCCGAGGTTGAATTTTATAGCAAAACGATTCCTAGGTATATTTTTCGTTACCCGTCGCTTCGTTACTTCCAAATTTCCGGGACTCTTCTTCGAGTAAGAAATCGTGATACCTGCGAAGCTACTTTCGAAATCCTGCTCGGTATACTGATAACGAGCTTATTGCTAGGGAATAAAATTACTTCCGACAGTCTTTCAATTTTTGCATTACCCAATTGTTAGGCACTTCCTGTAAATAGTTCATTCATACAATTCATGCAGGATTATAGTGTTTTGAGTGACGCACATTAATGAGATAACGGATGACGTAACGAGCGAGAACAAACAACTACGCTACGTACACATTGAGGAATTTACATTGTGAACTCCACCCTGGCATCCGTGGTCCAGGTATGAAAAGGGTGGCTTTTGATACGCGCAGCACAAGGTGAATAGTGACGCAAGAAAATAGAAGCGTCCATGATCCAATCTAAAAGTGCCATTATTACTTAGGCTTTATGATACACTGACACTTAGAGGGTATATTTCATTAGACGAACCCCCTGTACGAGTATTTTCTGCAATTGTCCCGTTACACTTCTCTGTTTTGTATGTCATTAGGAGATATACACCGCTTAAGTAAAATTGACATGCCCCGATGGAAGTGTAACAATGGGTAATGAATACTTCAAAGGGTATTAATAAAACCACCCTTTATACATTAATAAGCTCCGTTCAGCGTGTATCAGAGATGACATGGGTTTTGTACAGGATGAATATTTTATTTTATTTTTGTTACGTTTGCATATTCTTCTTGAACGTTAGTCATTTGGTAATTGGCTGCTGTACAATCAGTATTAAAATTTTGCTCTCTCGTTTTGCGAATTTTATGAAAACCCACTTCGTTTAATCAAATTGAAAAGTGTACTGTACATGACTCCGTGGCGCGAAGCTGAGGGGAATGAAAATAAATGGAAAAAGTTAGTTGGAGTCTATTAGCCAATAACCTACATACGAAGTAAGTTTTAGCACAACACTGTGCGCTAGCTATAAATTATAGTTGGTTTAATTGTACATTCGTGGTAACACTAATCAGCATGCGTCCACTTTATCGTTGTAATATCACGAGTCATAGATTTCATATTTAATTTCTACCGATTTTCTGGTTCTTAATGTATACGTTCTTCGTGGTTAAGATTATTCGCTCTCGTGAATTATTCTAAGACCTTGAGTAAGGCTCAGGAATTTTGTGGTAATAATGTAAACGATAAAGAAAAAAGTAACCGTTCGCTTAATAATTTGCGAGACAGTGTGTAATTCATGTGTGAAATATTCTGCCCGGAGAAGCTCGGTTATGCTTTGTACCATATGTGCTTTTTATGCAAAGCTTAATTCACGAGCCTGACTATGGAAATCTCCGCACTAACAGTAAGACGACTTGGATGTACATAGAGCAAGTTTAGAAATAATAAAGCTTATAAACAAGTTGGTCCATTTTGCGAGAGCTTTGAATAAAAAAGACATTTTGGTTAAGTTGACATTTTTATTAAGTTTTTTACCAGAGAATTTTATATTACAGGATTTAAATGTTTTGTGCATGCTTTTTTGGTCTTGCAAGTAACGTGAGAAATTCTCGGCTGAAAAATTTAGCTCGTGCTATCGGCTTAA